>JAQGBX010000283.1:0-40110 GCA_034698745.1 Megaphyllum sjaelandicum | reverse complement strand
CCATGTTTAAATAAACTACATATGGCTATTTTCAGATATGGCCATATTTGGAACCATGTATGCCATACTTAACCCATGTCAGGCAATATGTAATTCTTTCACCCGGGGTGGTCTGAGTATTTTCAATCAAAATTGGTATATAAAAAAAACGAATTCCCAATATATAAAAATGACATTTCTATGACGCAGTACTTGTCCATTTCCAATAGAAATGACATTTCCCACACATTCCTTTCATGCATGCATGTAGAAATAACAGAGGTTGTACTCAGGCAGCAGGTATATGAATCGTACATTGGCAGCGGTGAAGTCATGCGTGCAAAATCGACACGTTAATTGGTTAAAAAAAATCACTCGAGGATATCGTTGTTTTTAAACCAATAAGCGCGTCGCGTCGGTTTGTAAAACTTCTGCCAGAGTACCCCGAACGTTTCCTGCGACGTTCATGGAAACCAGCCACAATTCCGGCACATGGTTACATACTATTCAACAAAAGTTTTAAAGCGTTTCCACATGAATTTTGTCATTGCATTCACGCCATGCAGCAATGGGAACCATAGAGAGCAGTTTCTAATCTCGGTCAGCGCATCCTTCATCTGGCATATTTCAGCCGCTGAAGAGAACTCGTTAGATCAGCGACGAGCGCAGAATGGCCAGCTCATTGGTCGCGTCCATCATCGTCGATCGCCATTTTTGCAGCACTTCCGCCTCCGCTGCTACACCTCAGTTCGCGTGAACTTCTCGCTAAGCAACTAATCCCTTTCAATCCCGTCATTTTGTTCATCTGTTTCGCTCAACGAGACTTCGAGTGATGAAGGAGGCATGAAAGGATTAGGCGCGAGCAAAACAATCTCTGGAGCTCACTTGGCGCGCCATCTTCGCCCCTGATGCAACCCCCGAACGTTCCGCTCGCGTGCGCGCATTCATCGCCGTTGCACGGCTGAAATTACCAGAAACAAATGCAGCCTAATCCGAGCAGCGTGTTTAACTTAAACAATGCCCCGCATGTACAACTATCTGAAATCAATTTTAATTTTCAGCGACTGACTGCCTTCGCGCCCCCGCCAAACCCCTTCGCCCGACAATTCCTAATTTATAGAAGCTGCAGTTGACGGAGGATGGGCGCCATAAATTTCGCGCCACGAGCCGGAATAAATCAATGAAAACTGAAAATTAAAGTCACGCCAAGGAGCGCGTTCATAATCCCTCCACGTGGAAAAATCTACTTCTGGTTCTCTCGATAGCAATCCTGCCCTTCTTCGAGAGGATGCTGGAGAACATCGACCGAAGCGCTTGGCGTCTTGAGAGATGGCCGACTCGAGAGGAAGGATGGCGAGTTCGACAGTCGAGATAAGGATGGGTAATGGCGAGAACACGTGTCAGAGGAGAGAAAATACCAGCCCTACTTGGTGCAGTGAAGAGTGGTAACAGCTTGCGCGTGGAAAGTCCCGACAACTACCAATTATATGTACTTGAGATCGAGGAAGGCTGACCAATGATGGACATGGTGCAAAGATCTTGTTGCAGACCACGGGCAATTGTGCGGAGAGATGCGTCAGCTTGCACGAGCACCATTCTGTAGCATTGACACCATCTACAAGGTATCCTAAATAGAACCTTTTGAGGGTTCTCAAAAGGTCCCTTGCTACACCAGGAGAACCTTATTAGGTACTTCGAAGAACCCCAAAAAAGGTTCTTTTCCAAGAACCTTCTAAAAAGTTCCAAATACACGAATAAGGTTCAATACACTGAACCCTTTTAAAAGTTCTTTGTAAATGGAAAAGGTTCTTTACAAATTGAAAAGGCTCCATACATTGAACCCTTTTAAGGACAATTTTTTGAACGGCAATTCTTTTTGGAATATTTCAATTCAGGAAATCTGGATCAGCATTATGTTTTCATTGTGACTACGGCGTGATATTAGGCTGAATAGCTGCAGACTGAAACTAAAACGTTGAACTAAACTAAACTTTGAACTAAAACGTTCAAATTTTGGAACAAAAATCGAAATTTAAGAAAAGTCTCGGCAATTAATTAAAACAAGAATATGCACGTGGTTGCATGTGTTTGTCCTGAAAATCTAGTGCTATTTAGATGCATACAATTGCTATGGCACAGAGTAAAACTTGAAGTATTGGGCACAATAATTTCACCTAACCTAACCTAACCTCGAAAACATTCAAATTAATGTGCCAAACATTTCAGTTTTTACTGTACACCATAACAGTCGTACATCTAAACAGAACAATACATTTTCAGGACGATAGCAGCTATATTCAACCGAATAGCAATTCGTTTTCACAATGAACTGAAATAATCCAAAAAAGATCATCGAAAGATTTCGAAATCAATGTTAAGGTATTTTTTAAAAAAAATACTTTAACATTGATTTCGAAATCCAACTTCTTGAACCAACAAAAAGAAACTGCGCGCAACACTGAAAGTTTCTGGTTTTGGAATGCAGCTTTCGCGCGGTGTTACATTCCTAAAGAGGTTCCTCCAAAAACCTTTAGAACTATGGAACTTTCCTTGAAGGCCAGTAATGCCGCATAGTGGTCGCCATTTTTAGTTGAGGTTCTTCAAACTTCAAAGCATCTTTATGCGAAAAAAAAAACGGGCGAAGTTTTTCTGAAGAACTTCGAATAAATTTCAACTTTTTTAGAATGCAGATCCGATAACGCAGGCCATATTGATATATACATTTCACTTGAAGTTGGAAGACCGATGTTGTAAAGATACCATACCACACATTCCACTTAACTGATTAAACATCGTAAGAGAACTCGCAACGTTTTAATACTTTTAAAAGAATAGCCACAACAGTTTTTCTTTCTGTAATGCTGTCTCAATGCATTAAAAATCTATGCACTGGTCCTAATCACCAACCGTTTACAGACTCTTTACGAACGTATTAACGTTTGATACATGTGAATCTGTCTATTCAAGACTGCCTTGACATCACTGAATCAGAAGAAGTACTGCAGTTAAGTGAAAGTTGGACACATGTATACAGTCTATAGTATGAAGTCAACGACTTCGTACAAATCAACAAACCAATGCCAATACACAAGAAAGTTGGATATTGTTCTGGATCAAATACAGTCAAGAACTTAACTTAGTTAATATGCCGCCGATTTCTTTTGTATTAGCAATTCTTCCAAAACCTTAAGCAATATGTCATATTCGCAGAAAGCATTCCCATGGGATTTTATAAATGTCGTCGTTCCACCTCATCACCGATTATTCACATATTGGACGACATTTAAAAGACCGTTGTAATAAATGCATGCAAAATCATTCCCCAGCTGCAGGACGTTTTAGAAGGCAGTCAGCAGTCTTGACTAAACGAAGAAGCTAAAGTTTCCACGAACTTTCCTAGTTCCCGTCACGAGGGCTGTTCTGTTGCCACAATGCCCATAAATGGCTTTAGGCCACGAAATTCCATTAGCAAACTTGCCTAATCCGCCATCCGGAGACAAGGTCTTAGGCCGGGATTGATGGCATCCATTTGCAGGCACCGCCGACCCTGCATACAGATAAGTTTGTAATTTTCCTAAGTGACTAATTAATTTGAAAGAAAGTGATGGCGCCTTGGAAGGGCGCACTAATTAAGTGAAAGCTTTAATGCGCCCACCGCACACTTCTCCATATTGTTTCCGATAGCACCAATCTCGCTAGGCGCATGTCGACGACAAACTGTTTATCAGATAAATTGTAAACAGTTGGCAAACGCTGTCTGCCGCTGATATTGGGAAACGCAATCCTGTTACAATCAAACTTAATGCAATTATCGGCTGCACGCAAATTTCGCGTCTCCTTTCTCTGTTCGTTCTGCACAACTGAAGCATGCGAAAAACATCGAACGTATGCCAATCACGAATATCAACTATTTACGCGTTTCTCATTACACATACCGGTAACATAAAAGTAGAAAAATATTCGGAATATACGTTCTTCAAGAAATGAACTACCAAAACTTTATTGATGCTTATATGTTATATAGGAATTTTTTATATTTCTTTCCCTCATGATTCCTTGTTTGCATATGCAAGTATTAGGTACCATGCATGCTATCATGGACCTTCTGCAGATCTCGTCAGCATGCATATATCACGTGGCTTTTCATTCATTACATTGGCGAAAATGACCTGGAGGCAGTACCTAGGCACGTTCTTTTAATTGTTGATTCTATGAAAAGATCACGTGATGTATCGCCCCCATACGTAACTCTGCATAAGGTTCTGCATAACTGTGTCACAAAAATTCAATCAATCAAAATTAATGAAATCATCATTCCAAAGCTTCAACCCTTAGAAGTGTTATCACTATACACAACAGTCACAGTGTAGCGTTCAGTTACACTCAATATTTCATGGCATATAGGTTACTTACTGTATATACATTGTATACTGTACAACAAATGCTTATCATTGCATAAGTGCGATTTCACGAAATCAATCTCAGGGGATTCTTATACTAGACTGCTCGTTATAAACAATTTTATCACTGCGCAAGTGTGTGATTTTGTTCAGTCACACTCGTAGAATTTTATTTCCTTGACGACTATAAAGGCAAAACGCTATCACTGTAAATTGTATAGTGCAAGTCCTCATTCGATTGCTGATTTTCAAAATATCGTTTGCACTGCGCGAGGCATATTCATTCCATCAATCCCATGGAATTTGTATGCCACTGCTGCATTTAATACATGCACATCAATGCGCGAGTAAAATTGCGTGCTGTATTAAGACCACGTGTATCCATGCACGTTCCATTGATGCTTAAAAAAGTATAACCCTAAATACACAGGAGTAATTTCGTTTAATCATACTCCGGAAATTTCAACTCAATGGTTCCTTGCAATGCAACATGTTATCTCTGCACATGCAAGCTTAATTTTACGCAAGCATACATGTAGGCCTATTACTCATAGAATCCTCGTCTTAAAGATTCTTGCATAACCGCAATTTCGCCCAGTCAAACCAACCCAATGCTGCTGGCGTGTCGTAATCACTGCCCATTGTTCGTACAGTCCAACCTCCAGGCATTATCAATTTCGGCGCTGCTTAAGCAACCTGTTATCACCGCACAAACGCAATCTCTCGCAGGGAAGGTCAGTGAAATCTCATTCCATAATTTATGAATCCGAAGATTTATCGCCGGCTGATTAAGGAGAGCGCGCCATCACTGCAAGAGAGCAATTTCGGATGACAGGCCATCTCTTGGTCGACGACGCAGAGCGGGGCGTCAGCGCAAATTAGAAGACGAACAACGACGGCGATGCGATATTAAATATGTCTTTTGCAGAAGAGCAAATGTTGCTTGTCAAAACGATAGCCGCGCCATAATTTCCAGGAACTGGCGTCTTCCCTCCTCTGGGGACGCCGGCCGCTGCCCACTCCCGCATCGATCGCCGCCGCTGCTACCTGCACGCTCCGTCCGCCTCACAGAGATATATATTGAAAATGATGGGAATCTATTTCTGAAAACAATTTAATATGTGGAATTGGAGTGGTGTTTCTGCCTCAGGGACACGACATGCGCACTGCCGTCCAGCGGCTGAGGCAAGATGTCCTCCGCTGCCCTACGGCGCTCCTCTGCCGCTCCACCGCTCCCTCGCGAGATTGAATTACGCTCCGGATCGAGGAGCTGATTAAAGGGTCAGCGTTGCGCCTTCCGTTTGGCTGCATCCAACAGGACCGGAAATGAACGTCGCTCGCGACATCCGGTTTGGCACTTATCTACTCCAGGCGTCGCGCGAGGCCTGGAGACGCTGTAGAGGGCCTAGGAGATGCTGCCTGGGTTGCCAACCAGCGCCAGCGTTGAGATAGGAAAGAGGTAAACAAAATGAAAAACATTCTCATTGAGTTCCCTGCTGGACAATTTCGAGGGAGCATATATGTTACTCCTATAAGTACCTTGCTAACTTATAAGAGTGCCGTCATTCCTGAAAATCTTCAATAAATAATGTTAGTGAAGTCATTGTAAATATATATGGATCCTTCATATTTCCATGGTAAATCAGTACTTTTAATAACCATGCAGCATGGGTACGATATATACTTGTCGAATACTTAATTTACATGCATTCTTTGCTTTCTGTGGCAACAATGGCAGGATTTTACAAAAAAAAAACTATTCTTTGTCTACTAATGCTTTACTTAGGAAATGCCGAGTTCCCTGGCATGGTCAATCATGAGATTGTTGTTGCTTCAATTGGACTGCAATTTACATGATGCAGTGCCAGGCCTAATTGCCCTAGCCACAACCGAGTTCAATTTGACATGGCCATGGAATTAATTTGCGTGAAAACAACAAATGCCACCAACAAGAGATCAGAGGCCCACCGGTGAACAACAACGTCCACTTCTGCGGACAGATTGCCACCGCGACGAGCATGGACAATCGGTCAGTCGAAAATTGATATGCAAATCTCCTCAATGAACAATACCCAAGTCCATTCCGATGCTAATCGCTCAAGTAGCCATTGGTCAATGCTGTCAAAACAAAGGGCCACTACAGCAACATCGGTTCCGAACTGACCCCTGATTCGAGCCCAGCAGGCCAGGCACCAATTTAACAAACCAAACAAAGCAAATCCTCTCGTCGCAATTTAAATCCCAGTGATGGAGGACGATGTCCAGCGAGCGCATTTGCATCGCCAAAGAGCGGCTTAAGCGTTAAGAACTTGGACGGTCAGCACTTGAAGCATCACTCATTCTGCCATTCCAAAAACGCTGTTTTGGAATGAGATTTGCTGGTTGGCCGAAGAGGGATTTCTCACCCTAATCCTCGATCAGTGGACCAAAACTCTAGATACACTTCGTTCCAAATCTCGTCGCATCGCTTCTGGGGCGTGCTCATTAGGAACGTACACGGCTGTTTTCGTTGCACCATCCGCAGGTATAGATATATGCAAAGACCAAAATCAAATAGAACCCAGCGACCATCCAATCCGAGAGCCAATAAGGACGCGAGAGTGCGTGCGTGGACTCGGGCAACGACACGGAACTAGTTTTAGCGGAAGCCGAAACCCAAACAACACCGAAATGGCCAGGATAAGCGTGCCCTCAAGGGAAGTCTTGTTGGTATTGCTTACTGCATGCCATATCCTAAAATGGTCAAAAATGCATCATTTTCCAGAGATGATGAATCAATTTTAAGCAGGGATAAATAGATAATGGATGCTGATTGGTTGGTCGATGAGGCCATCATGGATGCTTTGGTTAATGCAAGGATCCGTCGACACACATTCCAAAAGCTGCTCCAGTGCTTATCGCCACATCAATGAAGATAATTCTCACAATTTTCTATCCATGGTTTATTTTTTATGGACAAAACTCACAAATGCATCGATTTGAAAACTAATCAATGGATAAATGGACTCGAGTGGACATTAGTTTAACTGTTTAGGATAAGACATGTGGGTGGATATAATAATAACAATAAATATAATGAAATTTATTTAACGCTGCATGCAAAGGCATGGATAAAACAACCAGCATGGGTTAGGATACCGTAGTCACATAATCAGCCATGATACAATCTGCGACTAATTTAGACTTTCACAGATTCTCTCAGCACTCGCCCAATGTTTTGGTGGAATTTTACTAAATATACCAAAGAGGGTTTCACCTAGCAGAATCTCTATCAATATCCATTGACCGCATAAAGCACAGGTGTGATATGCTACCATTGCCTAAACGGCAGCATTTAAGGATACATTTCACCATGCATCCACCTTCAATCTAAACCAAGATACATATCCAATATGACTCATGTTTACCCCGAATGCACAATCGCCCCTCTTGGGCCACGAAGAGGCTCGTTGAATCCTGCCGAATCCGTCTGAATCTCATCGATCGCCCATTAAGAGCTCTCCCTTAATGAAATTCAACAAGCAGAAAAGCGCAATTTCCCTTAGAAACCTCTTAAATGCCCCTCTTGTCGAGCGGTCTTATGATAATCAAACATCAAGTTTCGTCACACGCACCGAAGGCATCGACACTGGCAAAAATGAAGACTGGCAAGTAACGCGATAACACTCCGCCTAATCATTTTCATAAGAAATAGGCACATAATTGGCACGAAGGCCAAATTATATTAATTGGACAGCTTTTCACACAACACTGGGCGCAAAATGCATGCATTTACGACAGCGATATAGGGTTTCGCAGATTGGCCAACTTGACGTTACATTGGTTCGAATTAAAATGTGTCAAAATTCCAGAACAACAGAGAAAAGAGCGTGGAAAGTACTGCGAAAGAACATCAAGAACAACCAACTCTCGGAGCATGCACCAGTATAAGATTCGAGTCTTTCCTTACCATAAAAAATAATTAAAATCAACGAAATATAAACTAATTACATGCACATGATTAAAACTTTGAAGCTACACTTGGCAACGAGATTTCAAAGTCACGTAACTTTGGAACATACAGTATAGTTCACGAAGCCTCCAACATTAATGTGTTTAGAAAACGTCTATACTATACATACACATTATATTACAGTAAAACCTGGAAAAGTGACCACCTGTTTATGTTGACCACTTTCTAGTGTATTGTTTTTTATAGTGTACATTTCCTTCATAAAAATTCTCTGTATAGTGACCACCTGTCTATTGTGTGCAGTGGCCAGTGTTTTTTTTTTTTTTTTGCAATTTTTACATTGCCGATGTACCTTAACAAGTGACCAGATAACAGATGAGTCACGTTACATCTTGCTTTGAACCTTGGACATAATGATTCAGTGCTTTTTTGGTTTTGTGGTTTTTTACTACGTGTATTACAGTCTACATCTATAAGTTCAGGGTACATGTTCATTATTTTAACTTGATTCAGGCATTTCTTGTATAGTGACCAACTGTGTACAGTGACCAACATAGCATTTTTTTTTCTGGTGGTCACACTTAACAGGTTTAACTGAATGTGAATTTTTTGTCAATTTCTGGCAATTATGTTAAGTACTTAAAATCAATATGTTTTAAGTCCATATCCTGGTATACACAACAGTTCAATAGAAAAAGCATACGCGATGAATTAAATTTCTAACTAATGAGGATTCATAATGGGACAAGACTAATGGAAAGCTCATTCCAAAATATCCGTTATTATCAAGAAAAAGAGAATCGATAATACCAACCACATGAAAACGACCAAACCATCAATTACCAAGAAATCTTACGAAATCCTTAGACAATTCCTGAAAAATGGCAATTTCCTTAAAAGCCATAAAAGGCAGGTGGTAATAAAGTCAATGTTTTAGAATTAAGGATCCAAGATGGAAGAAAATGGATCAAAAACCGCCATCGATTCGATTTCTATGCATTATGGAAGCTTGACGGGCTAAGGGTAAGAGCACGTCGAATGCTTATTGCAGACGCTTACCACTAAGCGTATACAACTACAAGGTGAGGCATAAGTCTGTTTTCGGATCAAACAACAAACAAAAATACTTTATAATTTATGGACTGACCGCGATGAGATGGAATCCAATTGTAATATTAGTGGTACATATGGGTAATAACACAAACAGAATGCTTATTGCAGGCGCAACAAGACGTGCGTTATAGATTTATGCCTCACCATGTAGTTGTACGCTTAGTGGTAAGCGTCTGCAATAAGCATTCGACGTGCTCTTACCCTAAGAATGGACACTTTATCGAATCTAAGCTTAATTGTTCTCACGTTTTAAATAAGTTTCAGTATAACCGGTTCAGTCAACTTCAACTCAATTTGGTACTAAAGTTAGACAATGAGAATTGACACTAATCAGGGAATATAAGCACGTATAACGCGTACTTTTGAATTACTGCGTATTAATTCCAAAATTGCAATAAAGCATTTGGCAGGCAATAAAGTCAATAGCTAACTCGACGTTATCGCCTTCCCCTCAAAAAGGCACTGAAACCGGCATTAACTAACGACACTTTTGTTAACCCCATAACGGAAATGCAAAACGCGCACGTGCCGGGGTTATAACAAGATTTGGGATTGCTGGGAAATATGCAAATTGCAGCTATAACACCCCATTAAGTTCGGGATTTGAATTTTATGCTAATTAAGCAGTCGCCAAATTAGATTTCATAGCGCTTAATTTCCGAATGAGGAATGGGAATCAACGATTCAAAATACGCGAGGGTCATTAAGCCAAATTTGAACCGGGACTGAATTAAGGGAAGCCCAGCGAAAGTGGTCATGCCCAACAGATGGGGGAGGGGGCGAACAAGGGTTACTGGAAAACGTTTGCGACTCAAGCAACGTATTTTTATAGAATAAACTATGAATTTTTCATTGAAAAATTATGGTGTCCTTATATTGGAGCTAAAATTTTATAGAGCAAAACGAGAACGGGGATTCTTATTTTGGAGAAATCATTGTGATTTCGAACGAGAAACGAAATTTGTATTAGACAAATATCTGTCTTTCATTGTAAAAAACAATGTTATTTAACAGAATATAAAAAATAATTATGCTTATCTAGCTAAAGCATGTTTTTTCAGTGGGAAAAAAATGAAATTTTAAAGTGGAATAACATTTTATTTGAAAGAAACAAAGCTTATATATGATTATCATCTAAATACTGCATGGCATTATTTCAACAGCAATTACCATGCATAAACATACATTTAAATTTTACAACCTATTCTCAAAATTATGGAATAGTTGGAATATAGAAAATTTGGATATACTTCATGAAGCACTCTCACTTGGATATGTGAATTGGATGTATGTAGATTTAAATGGTAATTTATAGCGTCTGGTTATTTCACATATCCATGTGAAAGTGCTTTAAATATCCTAATTATTCTATAATTTTGAGAATGGGTTTTATACAATCGAATACGTCTGACCAGCCAGGAAAGATGGATCGAGGAACATGAAAATATTCTAATTTTTCAAAGAAACAAGAAATATTCTATAGATTAGTAAAGGTTATGGCATCAATGTTGTATTTGGTATAATCGATGCTAACGAATTCCATGCCAATCTCAACGATACTAAACTGCGTAAATGGTACAAAACTTCAAATGATGCAGGCATCTCCCCCAGATTACAAACGAGGAAAAATGCAATGCTACAATAGCTAAATGTATACGCATGCATACGATCGTATACGATTGTATTAGCAACAAATCAACCGATGCCCAACTCTGGGGGCGCCCGAGACGAGAGGTGCGCAACCGGAGCTTCACAATACCGCGATGGCTGACCGAGAGTGTAATTAAATGAGGCGCTCATTTGCATCCTAACAAGATTCCTAATTGAACTTTTAATTGAATTTGCGGATGGAGAAATCCTCCGCAGGCCCGCAAATTCGGGACAAAAACGGGGTGGAAATCGTGGAAACACGAAACGGCCTTAATGGCTCGGAACAAAAAAAAAAATAAAAAAACACAGGAGCCAATCAAACATGTAGAAAAGCGCCATTTGCATGAGCGAGGATCGGAACAAACCGAATGGCGAGAGTAATGTTAATCCGTCGTCAACATCGCCCGCAACGGAAATTCATCCGAATTATTAAATTACTTTTGGAAATTTCATCAGAAAAGCGAATTAAGCCCGGAGTAGCGTTGCGAACGTCGCTTCGCTCAGGGACCGAATCGTCGTCTAGCCTCTTTATTATCATAAAAACATAGATTTCGTATTAAGTGCATTAAGCAAATGCAATAAATGCCTGCCGGTGCGGGGATGTTTGCTCTGCCTTTTCCCTCCTCCGCGCAACCGCAGTAAACAATTTTTTTGTCTCTTCCGAAGATCAACATTCGGAGAGATTAAGTCATAAACGGCGCAAAGATAACGATTTTAAAGAGATTTGCCGTACTCTGGTTCTTGGTGCTGAGAGCAAAACTCCCAGCACGCGTATAGTACAAGGCAGAGGTTCCCAAACTTTATCGCCTACCGCCCACTTTTCGAAAAAAAAACAACCCACACCGACTCCTGTTCTTGAAATCAATAATGTAACCCATAGTTTTCTAACATTTTGGGTCATAACCCGCTTTTTTAAACAGTGATTTCATGGCGACCCTCTTAGGTGAAGTATACTATATTATACATTGAAAAGTAAGGACAGAATTTAAAAATTAATTTATTAAAAGATATTAACAATCTAGGTGTATTACTCAAAGTTAGATTAACAAATACATAGTACCGGTATATTATTTAAAAATCCTAAATTTGCCTTGCACCACAAACGCTCCCTTAGATCTCTTCAACGCCCACTAGGAGACGGCATCACCGGTATAAGGTGTCCAATTCACGGTGCAGGCACCTCATACTACAGGATCGTGTCTCGATCCATTTCCAATCTGACCCTGGTGTAGGACATGTCTAAAGGTCGAGGCATCACTATGACGTTTACAGCATACTGCGCTTTAGTGTAGCACTGTAACCACCACTCAAACACTTACGAGAAAAGTCCTGCCTTTTCAATCTTTTCATAGTAGCAAGCTGGCTGACGTTAACATCCTCGCCTTGGATTCGGTAGACCCAGGTTTGATTCCTTAGTTGCCTATTCTAAATGTTAGTTTTTCATGGTTTTTCAATGAACCTTATGCAGATTTCGTCAGCATGCATATACCACGTGACATTTCATTAATTCATTCCATTGGCGAAAATTATCCGGAGGCAGTGCCGATACACGTTCTTTCAGCTGTTGATTCGATGAAAAGATCACGTGATGTAGCTCCATAGGGTGCGGCCACTCATTGAAGTATGCCGAAGCCGAATTGCCGATTGCCCAGCCGAATGGAACGGATGTAAGTTTCTGCATCTGTTCCACTCGGCTGCATGGGCAATGGTGCATGCTTCAGTGAGTGGGTGCACCCTACGTTCCGTATTCGACTGGTTACACCCCGAATCTACACATCTGGTGCAGATTTTTTGGACCAGTCGAATTCGCCATTAAAGTAAATTTGGAAAAAGAATAACGTGTCCAGCTAGAACATGGACAATGCGAGTGCGAGCGCCATGCGACTTCTACTCCGAAATATGACTTGAAACGACGCAGTCTGCCATTTCACATTTGGTACAACATGACAATTTTCCGCGAATATGATTCGATTTTTAACCGCTTACGGGATCGAGAGTAAAAACGCTACATCGGCAAGCGAGTTAAAAACCATTCGCCGAAAACAGCAGAAAACATTAGAAAAAAAAAGCGCAATAAAAAAGGCGAAGTGAAACTAGACAGCAACTCGAATGGAAACGTGCTCGGAATTATCCCGAAGAATCAAAATCCATTTTCGTCTATGGCTCTCGTCTATTCCACCATTGTGCAAAATCCATCGTTTCCCCTTTTGCTGCCATATTTTATACCGAATATATATAAAAAAAAAGATGAAATATCCCCTAGACGCACGAAGTGGCAGAGGATTGATGGTGATTCGCTGAACACGATTATGCTTCCTTGCCGGGCCCATTATTTTATTACATGGTGGCGCTTCATTTAATTGAGTTTTGCATTTTACGCGTCACGTGATTCGAAAAGTGAAAAAAAGACCGATCGGAGAAACGTACTTCCGCCAACGAGCCTGCAATGCGTGGTTAGGAAACTCGGGTGGGGCTCGAGTTGGGGGAAAAATTGCTTCCTAGAATCTGACCAATTTATAAATTTTAGAACAGGAATTAATGCAACGGTTATTCATTCGGGGAAAATATTAAGTAATGCCAAAAGCACGTTTGCGAGTAAACCAATTTGCATAATTACCGAGAATCTTTCTGAACATCTGGACATCGCAGTAAAATTGGAAGTTGATTATAGTCACTCGAAATTTCCGAATTTTTTCAAAACCAAAAGTGAACATTGCGAATATTTTCAAATTAAGAAAATAAATGGATTCTTTCTGAGTCCTCCCTAAATTCATAGAAATCATCCTGAATCCTTCTGTAACTTATTTTCGTCGTGAGTTTTGATGCCAAATCCACCTGAATCGTTGAAACCCCAATATGTGAATCTTTTTTTAATTTCACAAAAATCCAGCTGATTCGAATCCAACAAAATGAATACAGAATTCATCTACATTAACGAATTCTCATGGACCGGCTAAAGTTCATCCGTATACAAGTAATTACATTGGATCAATGAGAATTCAAATTTAATTCTTTACACTACAGTCAGTACACAATACCATGTGGCAGGGGGGATCATTATACAATTTGATTGACGCCAAATTCATAACTTAAATTAATTTTCCCGTATTTGGGATTTTAACGAGGAGGGTGGGATGGGAAGACGGTCATGGCCGATTTAATATAGGAACTATCTCAGCATTTGCCTGGAGGAATTGTAGGAAACCATAAAAAACCACAATCGAGGATAGCCGACCCGGGAATCGAACCTGAGTCTACCAAATGCAAGACGAGGATGCTAACCTTTAAGCCACTTTGCTCGGTTCTTTCCAAATATTACCAAAATAGATCCGAATCATAATTAGTCGAAATGCAACTCAATAAATCCCTTTGAAACACAAGCACGTGTACATGCATACAGTAGAACCTCTTTTATATTAACTAACTGGGACCAGAGGTGGTTCATATAATCAAAAGTTCATATAACGAAAAATATGAATGTGTTATCATGCCAGTCTACAAAAACATCACGGTTCATCCATGCCCTAGGTTGGTTTTTGTAAACGAAAGGATTTTTTTAGTTTTTGAATTAATTTTTAATTAATTTTCCCAAGGTTGAGGCCAGCGCCAGCCAAAAAACGCACCGTATGGTCGGCAGGAGCCACGTGCTGATGAGTTCATATAAATCTGAATCATGGGACGGACATTCATTTGAATTTACCAAACCCCGCTACATTATTCAGAATCTTTCCATACGACACCAAGATCTACATGAAAGATCAAGGTGTGCTCTGAATCTCGCAAGAAATACAGGCTTCCACCAGAAATTTCCTGACTTTCCCAGGTATTAAAAAAATTCCCTGACCAATGGCAATGTTAAAAATTTGACATAG
This sequence comes from Megaphyllum sjaelandicum, assembly GCA_034698745.1. NCBI lineage: Eukaryota > Metazoa > Arthropoda > Diplopoda > Julida > Julidae > Megaphyllum > Megaphyllum sjaelandicum. The sequence goes on along the minus strand of JAQGBX010000283.1, from coordinate 25,144 downwards.
CAGTTGACATAGCAAAGTTTAAAAACAAAAAATGTGTAGGCCTACTCGTAAAACGTGGAAAATTGTGAAAATCTGTCCTTGGGAAACGTGGGGATTTTTAAAATTTTGTCCTCGGGAAACGTGGAAAATTTTGCAAATTTGTACTCGGAAAACGCGGAAATGTTTTGCAAATTGTTCCTCGGAAAACGCGGAAATGTTTTGCAAATTGTTCCTCGGAAAATGTGGAGAATTTTTAAAATTTGTACTCAGAAAAGAGGCCCTGAGCTAACCGTAGAAGCATTAATTTTGGAATGGAACAACACGACTACGTTTAATTTCCTTAAATTTTTCAAAATAAGCCATTCTTTCCCGACATCTCCCTGACTTTTCTAGACATTTTCAAGTTCTCTTCTTTTCCAGGGTTTCCAGGTCCGGGGGATCCCTGAAATAGTTCAATCCTCGCAAATCTTTCAGAATTTTCGTGAATCATGCATCATTTCCTCACAGAATCCTTGCAACGTCCAGTCCAATCATCGCGCGTTTCCCATTTCTAGAGCCCTGGCAATGGCTCGGTATTCCCTGTAGGAAACACCGGTTGCAGGAACCCTGAAGCCACATTAATTCATGCGCCATCATCGTCCTTTTTTTTTGAAAGCCTTCACGCAAACATCGTGTTGCTTTTCAGTAGCACTTTTAACTCGCCCCTCTTGAAGCCATGCCTCATTTCTCCCGAAGGCCTCAGCACTGTTGATGCAGGAATAAACAGGAAAATGCACGCTAAAAGAGGGGATATTTCGTTGGAAATGGGAGGGGGGGAGAACATAATTGATATGATGAAATCAATATTCCCCCTACCCCTCCGATACGCATTCCCCACCTTTTCCCATCGCCAAAACTGAATATAATTCCCCCTAGCTTTTCACACACACTCCGCCGCTTTCATCAATTGGGGAAAAACAAGAGTAATTGCTCGGTGGGCCGCCATCTTGATGCTGAAAGTGACGTAGTTCATGCTCGTTCACCTGACCACTTTGGTCAACCATTTATAGCCGATCAAACGACGCTTGCCAATCGGATGGAAGCAAGGAAATCGAAAACAACTTGAGATAGAAAAACATTGCCAATGTGACCTTTCATACATGTTACTCTGGAATTGCAGATGGAAACTTGAAATAAACGAGAAATTTAAAATTTAGAATAAACGTGAACTGAAGATCAACATTTGGAATTTAATGAAGGTGAATTGAAGGTGAAAACTTGAAATAAACGAATATTAAAGATACACATTTGGAATAAATATGCCTTGAAGATAAAAATGTGTATGAAATAAAAATGAATTGTAGATAAGATTTGGGTTAAAGGTAAACGAAGATGATAATTTGGAACAAACGTGAATTGAAGATGATAAAAAATGAATTGAAGGTGAAAATTAAAAATATCAAAGTAATGAAGACAAAATTTTGAATAAACATGTATTGATGATAAAATTTTGGAATAAACAGGTATTGAAATTAAAAAATTTAGAATAAACAGGTCTTGAATATAAAAATTTGGAATAAACAGGTCTTAAAATTAAAAAAATTTAGACTAAACAGATCTTGGTGATGAAAGTTTGTCTGTTTTGCGGAAGTCAATTTGGAATTCGAAAACATTGAACAACGAGCAAATATTTGCGACAAATATTTTGCGACGTGGGTCATTTGACTTTTGAGCGTTTACAACATCTTTTAAAACAAGTTAGCAAAATCTCATTTCCATAAGGAGGATGCAGGATGAACGCCCTAGTAAGAGATGCGACAAAAGTGACTTAAAAAAACGAGCCAATCAGGAACGCCGTTGCACGACGAAGAGAAATGGGGAGGGGAAATTCCCCGCAGGTGATCCGAACGTTTCGCGTTTGGCTTCCACGAGAACCCACGTTAAAAAACGAGAGCTCACCTCCATCCATCCTGGGAGCGACTCCATACATCAAGCTGAGAAATGGCGCTCGGCGACAACGCCATCCGGGCCATTAATAAGGTGTCACGTGACGACAGGAAATCGGACGAAAACGCAAAAGAAAACGGGTCCCGGTGTTCCCGCATTATTCAAAAAGGGCGCGGGTGTCGCGATAAGCATCGCTTACTTCTTTATTTCATTAATATTTGATAATTGAAGTGGTGACAAGAGGAGGCGATGAGGGACAGCGCCGCGTCAAGACGCTATCTTCCATCAACGTCCCGAATTACGCCAATTGGGTAAAATGAAGAGACGCTTCATGGCTACACCTGCTGCGGCTACAAATTGGAATTAAGTCAGTATTTTCAATATTGTAATATGTAAGCACAAAGAGTCACTTCTTTGGCCACGCACTTGAGATGACGGCCATCTTGGATGGCGCGCCGTGCATTACGCAGAGAAGTAGAAAACAAGCTGGCATCACACTAGATTTCAAGCACAATCCTTCCTTTTCAGAAAAAATCTAGCTAAAACAAGTCTTACTTGTGTAAAGGATTAGAGTTGCAAGTAAAAAAAAACCAAATAGGTAAAACCAGCATATCAAGTATAAAACTCCCTTTATCGGAAACACGTCCAATTCCTGCCAATACCTTGTGCCGTACCTGTCGAGAAGTTATCATTTAGGAAACAAACACGACCATGTTAAAAACAATGCATTTTACAATAATGGATATTCTGGTTTTATTTGTGCAAAGTTTGTGCAAAACAACATTTCACGGGAACATGTCCAATTCCTGTCAATACCATGTCCCACACCTGTCGAGAAAGTTATCATTTAGGAAACAAACACGGCTATTTTTTTTAAAAATAGGCTGTAATCTCATTTCCAACAGAAATGCATTTTACAATAATTTGAAAATACATCGCAAATATCGGCGCTTCGTTAACATTCTTATAAAAATCATCTTATTTCCACCTGTATATATCATTCTTGGGAGGGCAAGAAAGTTATCTGATAACTTTTTAGGAAAATAAACAGAAGCGTTAGACCAATTCAAAATGGCAGCTTGCCTCCAGATAGTCATAAAAACAAATAGTTGCAACATACGGTTAAACCGTTACATTTTGAATTATTTCCGTATATATTCATTCTCGAAATAAACGAACATATTTTTTTTACTCGCTGCGAAACAACAGCTGTAAACGGAACGAATTATTCTGCCTGGAGGCGAATAAATTCTGGAAATAATTGTTAAAACACTAGCATCTTTTCCAAATTTTGATCTTTGCAGGTCGTAAACCTGTACGTGCATCTCGTATAAAGAGCTAAACCAGACTTTGATCCAGATTCTATATTCTATAGAAACGAAAACGTCCGCCAGGGGGCCCCGCAACAACGTTCTACCGTATAGTTACTTAAAATGCGGCAGCGTGGATTAATTCTGAAAAAGAAAAAAGAAAGAAAGATCCGATGAAATTTGGATCGATTATTTTCCGGGCATTTTCAGCATGGACCGATGCGGCTTTTTGAAACTGGCTTTCGGAGAAAAATGCTAATGGATTTGAAATTAAGCTCATTTCGAACGTTTGCAGCGTTTTTCATCTCCTTTTCTCGATTCCCCGCGAATAAACAGCGAGTCGACATTTCCCTTAAATAGATTTCATTGATCAAACCTAATAGCTCGCAGTTTAAGGAAATGAAATTTTGTTACCTAAGTTCGCCTTTTTTTTCTTAAATGCCGATAAGTATTGGGTTACAAATAGGGAAATTACGAGTTCGCAGTCGGAGCGGATCGCGCTTAAAGATGAAACTAGTTTTTGCAGCAATTTGACAAATTTGTCAAGGGTCGTCCACGAATGAGGCCAAATTGCTAAACACTGGGTAGCTTTATTCGTTTCCTATACATGTTACATGTACATGAGACAGGATTAATAAAAGGCAACCTATTCAAGATTATCTAAGTGCGAAATAAAGTGCATTAATGTCAAATCAATGAGATTGAAAATTGAGGAAAAGTTGGCCCGCATGATGTTTAAATGCAGTTTTGGGTGCTACGTGCAGTACACGTGTATGAAACGTTCTAAATGAAATCTAATATTTATTACATTTACAAAATCAAATCCTAAAAGGACCCAATTACTTGTAGTAATACAATAATTAAGTTTCTCCAAAATAGTAATTCTCCATACTTCGAGTTACCAAATAAAGTTGAACATAAATAGCGATATTTTTAATCTACGGCAATAGTTGTAGTGATTTCAAAAAGGTCAATACAGTACATTTCAGGTTACCAAAGTTAAATTTCCTACATTAACATCATAATTTGAATTTAATTAATACTTAATTTTTACCTGCATGTAATATGTATTGATCACTAGATGACGCATTATAATTATTTATAATTAATTTAATACGTTGAGAACCTAAAGAAAATGTGAAATTAGCAATCGCTCGGTGTTTCTCTTTTCTATTTACAGCTTGAAAATATACAAGCATAACTATAAAGGCCGTCACACACGGAGAAAGTGATACATCTGGAAACTTGGAAAATTTAGCACATATTTCTGAACAATTTACTTACCATAGCTTTTAAAAAGGAAAATTTCAAACTGAAAGTAATTAAGACTTCATTTATGTGTTTTTTTATAATGGACAAATTAAAACATTTCATTTCTCGTAATTCACTTTCTAAATAACAGAACTTTTTGAACATGCCGTATTTCCAGATACAACTTTCCACGCATACTGTATGTGACGGCCTTATTATTTATAAGTATATTTCTAATATACGAGTACATGTACATCACTACTCAGCTGACTCGTTGTGCAGAAATAGGCCATGCAACCTTAATAATTCAAAACCAAACTATTGCAGCTTGACTCGAGCAATTAAGTCTTCATTACCAAGGCTACGGAAAATTACCATTCTGTCACGTTTACAGCTACAAAAGCCACCAATCTGGTGGTCCATTTCGAAAATGCTCACTTCTTCCATAACTCGAATACCGGTAGTCCTCTTCCGATGCACGGTGCACAACATAAGAGGGGTTGCCGTTGCCATAGGGAGTTGAGGTTGGTGAAATGCGCAGGAACGGCATCGGCCCTGTTCACTCCGCAGGCATTATTAAGAATATATTGCCGGTAATAATAATAACGACAATGGCAACAAAAGAAAGCAGGGTAAAGAATTTAAAAAGAATTCTATACCCACTCCCCCACTCCCAATTTCCCCATCTCCCTCGCTCGCGCACTCTCCTCGAGCGTCATACATTACTCCCTATAAAACCCGAATAAAACATCCCCAATTAAGGCGTGCAATTTGTAACACAATAGGGAATACTATAAAAGCCGTCTTCTATGAAAACCCATTCCAGTTAAAACAATATCAAGCCTCCATTAAAGGCCATTCAATACCGAAATTAGACTTAACGAGCGAGCGCGCACCGAATGTAACTTCAGAGTCACCCACGTGCCCAGATTCGTGGGGATATATTCCGCTTTTTCCCTATACAGCCACGCCAGGGATTATGCCCATTCACGCCAGACACATCTGACCACAACTTCGAACATAGAAGTTGGTTCATTGGTGGTTCATTGTCACGGAAGCTTTGAAGCATTTCGAAATCATAGATTATATGTGTTACTCATCCGCATTTCAATAATGGAGTCGAAAATATTTATTTCATTTTTCCAGTTTTTAAATTTTTAACCAATAAATAAACGTAGAAATAATTTAATATGAATGCACTTGGTATGGAACGCAGCTTCATCCCGCATTACATTTGATATTTGAAGTTGAACTATTTTCGTGTTTATTTCTATTTATTTAGCAAGAACTGGAAAAAGCAAAAAATCTACATCCTGCTATAAAACGAAAGGTGGATGAATAATTTCTACTTTATGAACAAAAGCTTTAATTATCAGACATTTCACTTCAAAAAATGTCAGATATATATATATATAAGGTGTGCTGCACAGTTTATGTTGGCGCTCGGTATTACAGACAGAAATAAAAAAAACATATGGCGTACGATTTCTTACAATGTGTTTTATGGATGTCACCAAAGGACAAGATTCTCTACGAAATTACACTACAATATTGTGGGCCACAACCGGTGCATTAGGCAATGTCTCACGTACGAACATAGCCACTGCAGTGAATGGGGAATTTTAGTTGTACACGTAATTATTTAAACTTTATTCTGTGAACAAGAACAAGCCGTACATAAAGTACGGCTGACTTACATGTATTAATCGAAAATTACATCAGATCCAAACGCCCGTTTTAATACCGAACCAATTCAACGAAGCACGATGTAACTACATGTATAGTTTCATTTTCTAAAAGAGCCATCAACTTCTCAAACCCCTGCAGAACAAATATCAAAATGGGACACCTGAAAGCGAGTTCGTTGACAAAATTATAACTAACAAACTCTGTCCATCCAATACATTTCGTTTAATTTCCCATTCATCAGTCATCAGACTCGTGACGCTCGTTGTTGCAAAAAGATTGGCACATGTTTCCATAAGCGGAAAGGCGGGTTTGGTTAAAAAATGGAGCGCGTCGTCTGTCTGCTTGGCAGCCATAATGCAATCACGATTGCCTTTCGTCGTCATCCGGCATAATGGTTTAGAACACATCCACACATAACTAATAAAGTCAAATTTACTGCCTGTCATCGTTTCCTGTTCTGCATTCAGCGCGAAAGAAGTACAAATTCCCAGCCAATTGTTTAATATTCTCTCTCTGACAGCTATTGATTAGCCCGAGTGTACACAAAGCGCAAGAACAGGAAGAAGGAGGAGACAAAAACTACTTCCTCTTTTCATCGGCAGATGAATAAACAGTGTCATCCAATATTTCTCCAGCTAGGGGCGCAACTTTAATGTATTACATTTATTGCACCCAAAGGCCCCGGATGGCATCTCGTCTCGCGAGATTGCAGCGAGGTTCTTGCACGGCGCAGTAATCGCTTAAACCCTCGTGAAACTGCTTAAAAAAAGCTTTTAAGATCGGATGCGGCATCCAGCGTGCTGAAAATCAAAACTGGAAAAGAATGATAAAGGTTCGGCTTAGATCTGTTTATTGTTCTCCGCGGACTCTCGCGCTGTTTTCCATAGACTTTTCGATGGCGTCCATGCGTTTTTATGGTTCCCAAAAGGCATTTTGCCGTTCCCGACGGACGCTTTATTGGACTTTTGGGATTTTGGATCGCCCCCCAAAGATATGTTATTGCTTAAAAAGGATGTCTGATCTTTTTCCAAGGATGTATTTGGACTTTTCGTACATTCCAGATGTACTGCCCGAATCTTCAATGCGGTAATCCACGTTCAGATAGAGGCATTTGAAAATTGCTTTTAGAATTTGTTGCCATGTCTATGGAAATTTTGACAATGTCTCGAATCCATTTCATACAGCCTGCTATCCTGAGCCATCGTCTGCACCAGGACAATCTAACATACCGCAAAATTGTTACACCACTGGAGCTCCTTGCCCATTTTACGATTTCAGCACTTTTCCAGGGAACCGTTCTGTTATTGTGGCATCTTTAATAGATGCTACCATTCTAGGCAAACATTTTGAGACCATGGATGACAGGGTTTCCCCCAGAATTCAGCAAGCAGTACTCTGGTGAAGCTATCGGTGACTTTACCGACGACGTCCCAATTCCGGAGTCGTTTATCGTAATCTCGGGCAATTCAATCGTCGAAATTTGAATATTTGCACGACAGGAAAGAAGCACTATACAAATAGGTCCCATCACAGGTCTCCGAGCACTTAACCCAGAGCGCATTCCGAGCCAACAATTTCGCCGTGTCTGGATTCCGGATTCCGCTTTTCCTCCACGATCTCCCAAATTTGGTGCTCGCGCCGCATCCATATATCGATCAGCACAGCCATGTGCGGAGCGGCAGATATATAATAATAGAAATCCATTATTTAGATAGCCCTCTCCCCCTCCATCTAGAGCCGAGCTGCGCGCGGCCTATAAAGCATCCAAAAGCGGCCTTTATCGAGTCGAGAGGACACCGATATTGCCGAACGCGCAAATTATGATCCGAAACAGAAGTGAGCGTCCAAATTTCCTTGTTGTGCGAGTGAACGGTGGTTTGCGAGGATCCATAACTGGGATGAGCGCCAGAGCCGCCCAATTCAATAATCCGTTTTCAATTCATTTCACTCCGATTAAAATGCCAGGCTCATTAAAGCGCAATTAGCTAATGCCTGCCACGTATATAAATTTGACACCCCCAAACACGCCAGCTGCAGCCTCGACATTCCGCGGAATCGTTAAACAAGCAGTAATGAAATAATATCTGAAACGAAAAGCAGCCATTCGATCCTGGGCCATAAAACGCCACTTTGCAAAAGTAATTTGTGGCCTGGCCTTGTACCTTCCTGCGCCATTTGAGCACCTTTCATACTCTGCAACAAAAATGCATAAATGTACACGACCGGTAGGGGAATTGGGGAAATCGAACGAGTGCTGCCCCTTACGGGTAGGCAAACAATGCTAGCTTCACTGCTATGCTTGTTTGCCGAACCACTCATAAGAAATGCGAATAAATTTCTGCTTTTCTTCAGGGTTTGAACTTTATTCAACAGACATGGTCAATTCTTACCCAATATTGCGACGCAAGACGAAATGAATTTTTGATATTCAATGTACAAACTATAACAAAGATGGCTAACCACAGAAGCCAATGCAAAGCCGATCTAGGGAGAAACAGTTTGCGTGGCCCTTTTCGTTGTTCTGTCTTGGTCAAATGTTTCATAATCGGTTTTGTTCGTGAAATGTTTCAGAAATTTGTGATTAATCTCAGACTTAAAGTTCTTGCAACAGACGATGCCGCTACCTGGAAGACGAACCGTCCCCGAACATGTCCACGTGAAAATAACGCAGCACCATAGAAAGTAGTCGCCTCTTTCATCCCTAAATACTCTCTTCAAAGAACTGTGAATTTCAACTTTCCCTAAAAAACGTCTGTGAATTTCCACTTTTCCCAAAAAACTTCTGCGAATTTCAACTTTTTTCAAAGAACTTCTGTGAATTTCAACTTTTCCCAAAGAACATCTGCGAATTTCAACTTTTCCCAAAGAACCTGTGCGAACTTCAACTTTTCCCAAAGAACTTCTGCGAATTTCAACTTTACCCAAAGAACTTCTGCGAATTTCAACTTTACCCAAAGAACGTCTGTGAATATAAACTTTTTCCGAAGAACTAATTATACAGTTTTTGATACAATTGATACAATTCTTGATATCACTAATCCAATTAAGGAAACGAAACGAGATTAAAATAGTCAAGAATTTACCCAAATAAGATCATTCCGAAGATACAAATATCAACGCCTATAGTAATACTCAAGTCGAGCTTTTCATGTCTGCAACACGAATGGAAGATTTTGCGCCAAGATTAAGACCATCCAATACGACCCCATTTCACACTGGGAATGTCCAGTTTAGGCGCAACCAAGTATCGGAAGAATTCATGTCAAGAACGAAAGAGTAAATATAGGGGAAACGTTTTCGACATAACCGTTTCCGCGAGAACTTGGGCCAAAAAGTTGGGTGAAAAGTTGCGATCTCCCGCAGGGCGTCGGTGGACAATAGGTCGAGAAAGGCGCCATTAAGGTAATCCCCACGGACGATCGCACCTCGTATAAAAATCTCACCAATCTAGATCGGACACGGAGGCACGCATTAAGCAAAGCCCGGGCCATAAAACAGGCCGTGAAAGCGGAGGTCCAAAGCCTGGCTAAAAGTGAAGAGAGATCGTCCTGTATGCCGAGCACAGCCCAAAGATCAGCGTTTTACGACGCCATTGCTGGTCAAGCCCCGCGTCCAATCTAAGCTCGACCACCAGAACACGGCGTCCGAACGACCGTCGTAATGAATAAAACGCCACTTGATGAACCCTTTCTCGAGGGTTCACCGTAAAAGGGGATCAGAGGCCGGTCATAAAGCCGCGCCACCAGCGGCGGCCATCTTGCTTTTTGTGTCCAAGATGGCGCTTCATTAGACGGCCGCACGCAGCTATTTAATTACGCGGTCGCACCACTAAGGCGCTCGTAAAAACAAACGGCCAACATTGGCAAAAACTGCCAAAGAAATTCCAGAAATTCATTACCACCGATAGGATTATGCGCGCAGTATCTGCTGATGTTGAAAAATGTCAGCAGTTCTATAGCTGGTAAAATGAGCTGAGATTGAAATTGATGCCAATGAAACGGACAATGTGATTTGTTCCCCATCTACAGTGCATATAAAGAAGAACTGTATGTTTCGGGCCTTGTGGATGCCTCGGAGGAGGCTTGCCTGGTTCCGGGGCCGCGGTTATACGGAGCCCCGTAGCGGAACATACTTTTTTCGTTTTGTACGTGATGACGCATAAACGCGTACAAAACGAAACAAAAAAAATGATCTTCCGCTTCTGGACTCCGTTGTCATAGATAAAAATTCTCGATGCACTCGCGGAGAAGTTGTCGCTTCTAACTAAATTGATTCTTATTAGCTTCAGCTATAATTGAGTTATGATTTGCATGCATGCACATGTTTGCAATTTACTCAAGGTTCAGTCCGATTTTCAATGCGCAACACTTCTGCATGAATCAGGCTAACAAAACTAATTTTTTAAAGTTGAAGAGCTTACAAAAAAAAATGACAAAAAGAAATTACAAAAGGAATACCGCGTAAAGAGATTCTGACCAGTAAAGCTAGCTGTCCGCCAAAAGCTGCCCACGCTCCCAAAGGCTTATTTGGGGCATGCGCAGTAGTTTCACACGACAAAAACACGATTTCAGCAATAATTACTGCATGCTAAACGAAATTTCTTATTGTATTTACACTACAATGTTATAAGAGTGCAATAATTTTGATAATTACATGTATTAAGAAGTTATTTTGTTTAGACATCTGATAATAAGTAGACTTAGTCACCTATTGTACGTCACTCATTGAAACATACCAAGTGGCTGTTTACGATAGCAAAAAGAAAAAAGAAAATGGGAAAAAAATTGAGCACAAATTTGCTAAACGTTCTACATTTTTCGAATACAAAGTTGTCCAATTTTCAACATTAATTCACGCTAATTTGTTTTTTAAAAACAAAATTTTTCTACGTAAATTTAAAATTTAAAAAAAAATCGATTATTCAAAATCGTGGATAACATTGACATTGGTCAGGGAATTTTTATAAAACCTGGAAAGCGCGGAGGGCGAGCGTGGCGAGCGAAGGGAAAGCGCAGCTCGGAGCTTACTTTCGCTTCGCTCGCCACGCTCTTGGTGGAGGAGGACCTTAAACCAAGTAAACATGTGCAATCTCGCAGAATTATTTACGTAAATTTCGCAACTCAATCAAAAATGACATGTTTCTGCATGATCTGCACCCAGGTGGCGCCTGCAACGCGAATCTGCCATCGCCCTTTGACCTGGAGGCGTGCTGCGCGCATGCTCGTCCAATTAACTTCTTAACACAAACAAGTCCAGCAATGGCATGCAGGCTTGATTGAAACTCGGACAAATTAATTTAATTAGTCATTATGCAATGCCCGCCGCTGTTCATTGCTGCAACGCGAACTGCGGGATAAACGTTTTAATTATGCAAAGCCCATCCTTTTAAAAGGCGTTTAATTAGGTTAACTTCGTCCGAAATGTGACAAAGGTGGATGGTCCCCAGGGACGTGAGCGAGAAAGGCGATCACGTCCGTAAATGGGAGGTCAAATGTCGACAGAACATGCGTATACATACATGTACGTCGTGCACAAATGGCTTTGTGCCAGTATAACTCGCAAATATTATAATTCATTCGTAAATCCTGTAATAATTCAACACAGCGAATTGGAGTGTCGGCCATCTTGTAACGTTCTCCATAAGCATTCTCTGTTATGAAAGGCAATTATGCTCCATGATCGCGTTTGCAGCGTCGGCCATCTTGGTGCACTTTATTTCTTCTGTCATGCAAAGATTAAGATCACGGTGCGGGTAGATCAGCGCTTACCTTTAGGGGCCAGTCAAAAAGGACGTCCTAAAAATTTTCCCAAAATTGGATTCCCCAATACCCCCTGTCCGCATTGTGTCCGGTCAATCAGGACCCCACCCCTTCCCCCGGCCAATCGGACGTCAGGAAATTAAAAAAACATCGTATTCGGAAATTTTTTAAAGTTTTGCCAATTCGTCCAATAAATCTGTTGGAAACTTGGCAAATTTTTCCTCGGAAAATGTTGAAGATTTGTACTCGGGAAAACGTGGAAAATGTTGCAAATTTGTCCTCGAGGAAACGTGGAAAAATTTGTAAAGATGCTCGAGAAAAAGGAAAATTTGAAAGTTTTCAAATAGACCCCGAGTTTTAAAGTTCCCTAATTTTTCCAGGTATTCCGAGGTAACCAGTTTACTGACTTTTGCAATTTATAACATCACCTACGCGATATTGCGCTCAATTTCCCTTTTACTTTGGGAACTGACTTTGGCATTTTTACCATCGAGTGGACGTCCGAGTTATTCATACCCCCTTCCCTCCCCTGTCCACATTGTCGTGACTTAACTTATGTTCCTCCCTACCCCCTACAAGAGGACGCCCTTTTTGAATGGCCCCTTAGGCGTTGCTTCATCGGAAATCCATAAAACTTATTTGCAAATGTTACGATTGCAAGAATCGGTGCAGATGGTCATCGTGGAATTCAAAACCATATTCATTCATGTGTTCATGTGCTTTTGAAATATGCTTCAATAAAATTCTGGCTGGTCGGCCATATTGAGAAAACTCTACTTCGTCTTAGTCTTTCTTGAATATTAATTAAAACCTAGTTCGGTCATCTTGGAATTTCAACTTGGATTCATTTATATATACTTTCTGAAAATGCCATTATAAACTATTTTGAAGGCAGTCAGTCATATGTATTAGAACAGTTTTCAGTTGCCCGACCCTGGAACTCTGGAACCTCATCATGGCAAACCTTGGCGACCATAAGCAGTTGATGATATTTCTTAAAATTGTACTAAACATTTCACCACTAATACCAACGCAATTTTCAAACTCGCTACTAAGTTGTAAACGAGTTGCCGTCAAATCGCCAACATGTTGCAGGAACATCAATCACGGTATTTTCATCATACGATGCTTCGGACAACCACTGCAGGAACGCCGCTAACAAGTTCACGTCAATTAACGCGCAAAAAATGGTTTAATGATTCCATTAGCGCGCCCAGCCCCCGCCAATTAAGTCGCAGCGGCCATCTTGGAGATCTCCATTATCCTCAAAATTCTAATTGCAGAGGTGCTAAAACGCCTCCGTACACCGGCTGACGGCCACACAAGGCGCCCTTAGCAACGGTGGCTATGGTGGAGTAATAACACCCCCCCTCCTTCATCCCCCACCCCCGAAAAATTCCCACGCCCCAATTACTGCTACGTAAAAGTTGACCAACAAAGTGTTTCGAGAATATTTTGCGATGGAATTAAGAGTGGGTGAAACGAAGACTGACCCCCACCCCATAATTAAAAGCGAGGGCAGACAGGATACATATTTCTAAGCCTACGTCACGGTGCAAAGCTAAATATATAGAAGTCCACGAACTACGGAGTGCACGGTCTAATTGAAACGAGCATAAATCCAGCGAAAGTGCTCATAAATCAGCGTTTTGGAATGCGGGGGGTCTAATCGGGCAGCGAATTAAGGCTCGTAATGAAGGGGGACTGACCCCTGACCCCCAATTAAACGTCCGCCAGGTGCTCCGCATCTGCCAGCTACCTGTTCTCCCAAAAGTTAATTGAATTCCGTAGGGTGTGTGCGTAAAATCCTGTCCCATAATGCACCAGATAGTCAAGATTGCATTTTTATTAAAATGAACATGTATATAGGTGTTCTTTCTGCGTGGGTTTGAAGCACGAGGTAAAAATATATTACAGAAGCTTACCGTCGCAAGCAGAGGCGGAAGTCGATCGCGAACACAGTGGCGATTTATGACGGTTGGGATGTGGCGATTTATAACGGTTGGGAATTGCCGATCACGACAAGGTCTACGACGCTTGTGGCAACTGTATATACGTTCGAAATAAGAGGTGAACCTATAGGAACAAAGAGATGAAAACATAAGTATAAGAATATGTCCGTGTCCTACTTATAATGCTGTAATTAATTATGACTTATTTGATAAACCATGCTTTCAGTTATGTTTTTTGAAAATGATTGTTATTTTCAGCATTAGCACGTTTTGATGAAGAACGTTAAAAAAACATTAACAAAAACAGAAATTCATGAAAATGTAGCACGGGAAGCACTACATTGTAGCGCTGATTTAGTCATGATTTTTTATTGCAAATCCTTCAAAAATATAAATAAAAATTATTTCAGAAGTATGTTTAATACTATGGATAATTTTAGGTACATGGAAGATATACGTTTCACTAAAAAATTAGGTCCCAATAGGGAAATAGTATTTTTCGAGGAAATGCATTTCATCTTTAGACAATTTTCATTTTGAGAACAGTTTTATCGTAAATCGGCAAAATGTGCATCTCGTAAACGTTTACTTCTATAGCCAAAAAAATGAACCAACGTTTATTTTTAATTGACTTTGTACAACAGTTGAAAAAAATTATATTTGATAACGTATACATTCTTAAAAATATATTTTTATGGCAAAATTCTAGACAACATGCTACACATTATTTTGCTACAATGTTCGGGTTATCAGCGTTAGGAGAAGACATGCAGGACTTTTTGAAAACCATGCATGCATTTATTTAGCATTCTGGAATGTGTTCCAGCAGTAATAGCCTTCCTATTCATTCAAATAATTGGGTTACAACTGCATGCATGTGACATAATATTTGGAGAATATCTTTCTCCAAAACAATATTGCGAAAAACATTTTCCGTAAAACTACAAACTTATTTTCAGAAAGAAATATCTTTTGGCCACTGACCCGTGGACCACCGAATGACACGTTTTTCGCATCTTTTTCGCAAAAATGCGTTTCGGTTTGTTGTTAAATTGCTTTTTTTTTCTTTTTCCTCGCACTCGCCCGAAACTAAACAATGAGAATAATAAAAGAGCACGCATATGTTATGTTTATTGCCTCGTTTTTTCGTCGTAACAATAATGCAAATTTCACCACAAAAAAAGTATAAATAAACAGAAAAAGAAATCTTTTCTATATAATGTATCTTTTTTTAAATCCTTGCTTTCGTGCTATTGTGCGAACGGGAAGAGGTTGCGCGGGGGGTTCGGGAAATAGGACCAAAAAATGCAGATTTTATGTGGAAAGTCGTGCTTTCAAACCGCTGAAAATTCTTTCGTTTATATTCAAATAGCCTACTCTTTTTTTTTTTCTAAATCTGATTTTCCTCTTCATTTTCGCTTAAAATGTCACGTGTTACCCAGGAATTGATTAAAGCGTTGCACCATTAAGTGGCAGCTTAAGGAAATGAAGCTATAGTTGCAATTGTATATATGAAGCAAACAATTTTCAGGCATACTTCGTTTCCTAAGTACTTTCCAAGTGCATGTCAAAGTTTCAGAATATAATGTGGGTAATTTTATTGGATTTACCTCACGCACTGTATAAATTCGAGGGATAATATAGAAGCCCATTTTATCGCATCGAACGGAACATTTTAAACAAAACGTTTAAATTAGTTCATATAGAAGAAAAGCATCACTCACATCAATATTCAATTTAACCTCAAGTAACCTCCTTGTTACAATATCTTTTGTTGATTATAACTTAGGCAAAATGTCACCGCATCGATATATGATAAACAGCTTCATCTTAAGCCGTTTCAGAGATCATATCCACCATCCAAAAAGAGCAAAAGTTCTTCTCATGTTTATATATACAGTACCTCGCCCATCGTTGGTCGTATCGATACGCGGGTTTCCGCAACGGACAGAGCGAGACCACACCAAATGGTTCCCCTGTAACTTAATTATTATAATTCTGTTTCAAATAGTTTTTGAGAGAGGGCTCCTAAATTCGCTAAAGTCAAAACTTTCTTCTTCTGTACCTCAATGACCGTTGATCGGAAATCGACTATACCGGTTTCCCACATTTCTCATCAGGAAGAATATCTTCCACAAAAATTCTTCAATTGCAACTCGTGCATCGTTGATCGTAACAGCACGTGGATTTCGCCACCGGAAGTAGCGTGAAAACGCCGAGCAAAGTCCTACTCGCTCTACCGTCGTTATCTCAAGAAACTTTCCGAGAAACGCTTCGGCAAATCGGCAATCCAATCGCTGGAGTCCATTCACCCAAAGCTATAACGACGCTCGGAGCTAGCTCAGACTGTAATTACCGTCGTCGAGCCTCTTAAGACGCAAATGCGCCAAAATGGCCGCCGACGATTAGCGCAACGAGAAAAAGCGGGTCTTAATTCGAGGAAAATCTGGCGAGGGTAATGGGAGCAAGTCAGGCAGATTTCCTTTTCATTTCTCAAGAAGCGATTTTAAAACGTCTTAATGCATACGAGTGCGCACCAGCGACTTTAAAGACGCTCCGAAAGACGCGCGTCTCGAAAGCCCCGGAAAAAAAAAGAAATGCAAAATACGAAAAAAAAAGAAGACAAATTTCAATACGAAAATCGATAGGGAACAGTTTAACATATCCCGCGTTACATTCGCCCGCCGATTCCAAATGGCACGATGTTAAATATGCGACCCAGACAAAATGTAAATCACTCAGAAAAAAAAAAGTGCAACTCGGAAAACGCTAATGTAGACGTTAAAATGACTTCCGGGTAGTCCGGATCCGCGAAGGAATTTGCGCTCACGCCCACAGTTGAAACCAGCTCAACTTTCGGACATGATGTACGTTTCAACCACAACGTTTGGAATTCTACGTAATGGCTATACACGTCAACACCAGAGTAGTGTGAGGTGCCTGCGTAGCTAATGCCCCGCCCAATTTTATGACCCGGCTGGGAACCTTATACATGTAGCCTATGCTTACTACTCACGAGCCTCGTGAATGCAGTTCAAAAAGTTAAGCATAACTCCCAGACATACTGAAATAGCGAGCCCAATTTACACGTTTAACATGTTCATACCCTGCACGCAATTAAGCCTCATTTGAAAATTACCCGATCATCACGTTATGCGTTCCCATCGAGAACACGTTGGACCAAACATGTGCTTCTGAAACCAACACGTTTAAGCAGAAACGTGGAGCTTACACGTATAGGCCTACACGTTTTATTCACAAGAGCTGTAGTGTAAAAATATATGGATGACGCCACCACAATATTTGTCACGTGATACGCATCACTGACTTCCATAATGCAAGAATTTAGTAAGTTTCATTAAACTGTCGTTCTTTTAACAAATTGCAAAAATCTACATTTACATACTTTGCACGTTATCAGCATGTTCCATGTAAGTGCAATCCATACAAAAATTTAAAGACCAGTGATACTTACTGAAACATCAATGCCAAAGACAAATGTGGAATAAAATGTCAACAGTACATGTATATCAAACACAATTTCACGAAGAAATTTCTTTACAGAAATGTGATTTGCTGAGACACATTTGCACGTGTCATTTGCGTGCATCATAAGATGCAGTGCGTTGGAAGATGGAATAGAAGTCGGCCTTTCAATAACTAAAAAATGTGAGCCAAACATTTTCCGGGGGCCGTGCCCTGGGGGGAAGTGAGGACCGGGCTCCGTAATTTATTTCTTAATACCCGGGGGGAAATCCCCTGCCTCGGTCCCAAGACAGCCTTGGCCCATATGGACGGCACGGGATGAAGATAGTCGTCGCCCGGGCAACGCAGATGTTGCTGCCGTTGCCGTGGCAACCGCATTGTGGAGGCAACATTGCAGCTCGGCACAAATAATCCTTCCTAGCATCATTACATTTGAAAAGATTCCGGCAAATGATGCGACGGACTACAAATGCCGAGCGCGCGCAGAGGGGATTTACTGCCGCTTCCCTTAAATTATGCAGTTCACAATCTCACAATAAAATAAAACCAGATTTCGGATTTATCCATTCTATACGCTGCATGGCGAGGAGCGCGATCGCCCTCCGGCAGGCTGGACAGAAAATCCGGGTTTCCGGCTTCCGGGAAGGATTTAGACAAATTCGGCACGGCGAGAATAAATGCTCGGTTCATGACGGTCAGTTTGAGTACCTGGACGACGGGGCCAAGCCGAAAATGGAGGAAGAAAACACGCCTTTTAGGTTGTTCCATAAAACGCTCCGTGATGGCGATAAAATTGCATCATTGTGCTGATTGCATCAATTCCTTTCGGAAATTTTCGCTCGCGAAACTGCATGGTTTCGGTTCAAGTTTGGCAAATGTAATGGCATATTTTTACGAAATGTTATACATTTTTGCTAAACGGGAGTAAAAAATTGAAATGAAACATTTAGTTCTTCCCAGGATCTACGGATCTTTCAGAAAATTCACACAAAAAAGGAACTTTTTTAAAAAAAAAATATTATTTAAAAATTCTTCAAGTCTTTCCACAACCCCACTTAAACATCCTCATTAAAGTCCTCCTCATCCTTTAAATCTGGACCAATTTGAACATGCATGATGAACATAACAAGCGAACTTTAAAGAAACTTGGTTACCGATACTGGAAACACATGCAGTTAACTTCACTGAAAACTCACCATCAGAAATGCCGGTTAATGCCCGATTTGGAAACTTGCATTCCAGCTTCGGAAACCAAGTTTCCGTTTGAGTATAGGTGTGTTCCCACCTTTAAAGTCTATATCCCAGAATTCTGAATCTATATACATGTATATAAAAAAGAACTGTATGCATGTATGTATAGGAGCCATTCAAAAAGGACGTCCGGTTTGACCAGACACAATGCGGACAGGGGGAGTCCAATTTTTGGAAAATTGTGAGGGCGTCCAGATTTTTCGAATGGCCACTTAGTTACGGCGAAAGATTTTACCATGAAGCGCCTTTGCTGAAGCGGTATGGGGGCGCTGCGGTCATGATTCGTAACTCATTCGTTCAGTAGGCCTACTTCGTCGCTATCTGTACGCATACAACCCGTGCAAAGCAGGGCCTCCCATCTAGTCTGTCATAAAATTCCTGAAAGAAAACTTTTTTGAGCATCAGCTTAGCATATCCATATCCTTGCCGAACTATCGTGCGACAACCTGCATGCATATCCGCAAGTTGTTTCAAGCTGCGACGTTCCAGTGATTTTCAAGCCAAGTTTCGTAACTCGGTTCCATTTTTTGGTGCGAATCCAAGATGGCGGCGAGCGTCCATTAATATATTTATCGCATCCACATTTCAAAGTATCGCAATGATTAATGATCTGCCACCAATGCGGAGAATTAATGCTCAGCCGAGCTTCAGCGACCGAATTAAAAGCCCCCCGCCCGTGTACGCAACCCCCCCGTTCCAGAATCCCAATTTCAGCAACTGCGCAGCACGCATCAGCGATTTCGCAGAAACTCCGGGACCGTTTGAAGGGGTTACAAAAGGGGGGAGGGGGTCAGGAAACGAGCCGTTATGTTTCCATCTACGCATTCCACTCAGCCTGTCATTATTACTTAGAAGCTTAATTAACAAAAATTTCAACATCAACTTTTTTGCTTCTCTTCTGCATGCAGTTTAAAAGCCACGCACTCTCTTCAGCCGTTGGATTGAGTTTCGGAACGGCATAAATTATATTTCTATAGCGAGCAAGGACGTTACCGAACTTAGCAGTTTCGTCCTCCTGCGGAGCTCAAGGTACGCATGCAGCGTATTGAGAGGTTTACCAATTTCGGTTAATCGGTTAACTGATCATACAGTATGAGTAGCTCTATACTATATAAGGCTGCGTTCACGTTGGACTTGTTTTCCAGTCGTTTGCAACTGGAAAACCAACTACTAGGTGAGGCATAAGTCTGTAAAGTCTTGTTGTGCCTCTCGCCCTTTTGGGAGGCTGGCACTGGAGCATTAACAATAACATTAACATTATTAGAGTTATCTAACCATGATACTAACCAACTAACATGTACATCATGATCCATATCAAACCGCAGAATACCGCGATAACTATATATGTCAGAAGGGGCTGAGTCCCCTTAGCACATTATTTCTCCCTTGCTGCGCCTCCTGCCTGCAATAGTGCCGATTTAACTGACTTATGCCTCACCTTGCAGTTGGTTTTCCAGTGGCAAGCGACTGGAAAACAAGTCCAACGTGAACACAGCATAACAGATAGCTACAGGGTTGCACTTGCACAAAACTGCCCATTTGGCTAAAATATATAGCAAACCGTTTGAAAAGAGTGATAGCGAAAAAGGCATTTTGCATGATAAAGCAAACGCAGCCTACTTTTTGTCGTCTGCTGCACAATTTTCTCACACGACGTTTTTGCTACTGATCAATAGTCGGAAAATTGGCGCTGCGAAGATGGACAGGAGGAATGCGCGGAGTGACCATACTGGTATTACGTATATATACTATGTTTATACACTCAGACTAACGCACTGCCAATTTAGGACAAGGGCTTCATAGGATCATACATGCAGGTGTCCAGACCTCTAGAGATCTGACACGAGCATCTTTGTCCATAAACCGAGCAGAGATCTTTAACTGAAATGTACGTAAATGAGAATTGTTCGCATATGTTGAACGTTCATGCCGGTATGTCTTTTATTGCCTGTAGATACAGTATAGGCCTACAAAACTTGAAGATGATAGACAATTTAAATACTGCCATTTCTCCTTGACCCCTTCTAGACCGGTGATTCCGTATAAAATCATCGATTTAACATTACTTTCAACAAAAATCCATTTTAATCTAGGCTTCTAAAGGGTTCTATAAATTTCCAGTCCGACCGAGAACATCGCGTGGAAAATTCGTTTTCCATTAATCCCATAACCATCCTCGAGCCATTTTAAAAGAAACTAAACGTCTGAAAAAAAAGAAGTTATTCTCTCAAATGAAACACGACTGGTCCAAAGCTAGATTCACGAGCCGACATCACCCTCTCCCTCCCCCCAAAAAACTCGCGGAAAATTCGGGCGCTGCGCCATAAGCACTTCATGAATGGAGGATCGTACGTCCATTGAGCTACGGCGCTCCGAGCAGCACGCAGCCCACTCAACGGATTTCTACAACAAAGCCCGGAGAACGGCACATGCTCAAGATCGTCAAGAGCCTGAAGAAGAAGACCGAGACGAAGAAAGAGTAGACAAAAAACTAGAAAATAAGAAAAGACCGGGCTCCTGAGCGGGCCAGGGCTCAAACGTGCGGGCTCAAAGAAGGTAAGTTGATCAAAAGAAGGATCTAAGATGAGCTGACGCAAGAAAAACGCACAAAGGCAAACTCTTCAAAGTGCAACAGACAAAAACAACAACGGGACTCGGAGTACTCGGAGAGGGCGCCACCCATCGGGGGTTCGAAGTTAGCTCGCTCGGTTCGAATGCCTGGAAACTTAGAAAAATGAGCTTAGCCAATTAAGTTGAGAGGCAAGCTCATCGAACATTGGACAGCCTGATGTTACGGACAAAGAGAGGTTAAAAACCTTTAGAGTTGGATATTGTCTTATCGTATACAAAGAAATGATGCCTTGAGCATCGACGTCCTCAAACACCAGGCTTGGATAGATAGTGGACCATGTGAAAGTTGGACAGAAAGTAGACAATGTCGCAGATCATAAAAACGAGATACCTGATGAGCCGGGCATTGCCTGGTTTTGACGACTAGATCCAATAAGCGAGCTAGGCAATGCTAACATTAGGAGCTGTTAATGCATTTTTAACCTCAAATGATAAATATCTTTCTGGAATGGATGATTCAAACACGGAGCCACCAAAATCCACAAACAGACTGGTCTCCTGTATCATTTGGATTGACCGCAAATGGCACAGTTCCATAACGTTGAAAACCTGGATGGATTGGTTACTTCCCGGTTTGGGCAGTTGTGGAAGAAACCATTAACAGGCATGCAGAATTAGGCAATGTCTAAGTCTGTATAGTTCTTTGTTTATAAAATATTATCCAGGCGACATGATATGACTTCCAGACAAAACTAGGTCAAATTACACACTTTTGTAACATTGATCAGACTATAGGAGTCTTAACTTTCCAATGTCCATGACAACCTGAACAATGAACAGGTGTAGCAGTTTAGTCAGTGGATAACCATCCTAGTATAGAACAGCCGATCCAATGAGAGAAAATGTTTAAGACAACGTGCATCAATTGGTCACATTGGCATACGCACTGGAATCCGAAGCCAGTCGGGCGGATATGTGATCAATGTTAACGAGTTATACTTGACAGTACTTTCTTTGCCATTTCCTGATACCACCTGTTGCCAACAAGCACAAAGTTTCTAAGGTGACAAAGGCTGATTAAAAACACGTTTTGTGCGCCAAGTTTGCGTAACTGCGCTCGTGCTGACGTCTGATCACTCCAGGTTAACTGCAGTTACCGCCCGGGGCCCCCTTAAAAATGTTCGTCTCGCCTGCGTTGCTGCATGCAACACATTATTTGGGGGGAAGTAAAAGTCCTAGAAGACAACTAACTGCTGGAAAAAGCAAACGAACAAAGGAAAAAACACGAAAATGCAAGTGCGATGACACGTGTTTTGTAAACCTCGGCTAGAGCGCTGTCATTGTGCCGTTGTTGCAGACTCGAGAGAGAAAGAGAATGAAACGAGAAAACACGAGAAAAAGAAAAAAAAATCAAAATAGGAAAAAAAAACAAGAGTGATGCAAAATAACAGAGCGAAAAAAAAGTTGCTTAGACAGGCTATTCTCTTTGATGCAAAGAGTAGGAGGGCAAGATTCTTGCCTTTGCCACCCCAATCCCTTTCATAGCACAACTGCGAAGGTGTGCGCACAACGAGCTCTGGATCTGCGCACGACGCAATTACCAGAGTATGCATATAGACGACACGGAGTTGAGGAGTTGTCAAAAAACTCAATACAAAAAAGAAAAGGAAAACTGAAAAAAAAAGCCGCTATAGGAATAAGAAATCTACCTTATCATAATCAACTTCTTCCATCCGAAATGAGACAAAGGCACGAGCGCCTTTCAATTAAGCAAGAAAGCCCAGTGGAACAAAAACTTACTAGGAGAGATTAAGAGGCTGGGAGGGGGGCCAACTATGGAACATCTCTATATCCGAATATCAATAATAATTAGAAAAGCTCGCTTATTCATCTAAGAAAGACGTTTTAGACAAAAGAAGGAAGATAAGGTTTTTAATCTAGAAGATACAGACTGCAATTATAAGACATCTTTGCTTCAATGAAAAACTGTATAGAGAAAATCAAGGCGTTGAGCTTTGGCGCGTGTTGCAACCAGAGCTGCGTTTGTTTTCATGTCTTTCGCATGTCTTTCCAATCTTTTTCGGGTTTCTATACGATCATTCATTTTGATTTCCAGTGATTCCTTTTGATATTCTAAGATCATTTTTTACTTTCAATAATATATGTCAACAATTCTCCTTCTGTATTCATCCATTATTCCTTTTTTGATATACATGTATCAAATGTTAAGTATTCAACTTTGGTATTGCACAACCATTCCTCTAGGTGTCACGCAGCCATTCTTTTAGGCATTACAAAAAACATTATTTTAGACATTAAAAAACCCATTCTTCTATCTAGGCATTACAAATACCATTCTTTTAGGCATTACAAAAAACATTCCTCTAGGCTTTACAAAAGTAATTATTTTAGTCATTACAAAAAACAACAACATTCTTTTAGGCATTATAACAACCATTCTTTAAAGCATTACAACAACTATTCTTCTATAGGCTTTACAAAACACATTTTTCTAGGCATTACAAAAACCATTCTTCTACGCATTACAAAAACCATTCTTCTACGCATTACAAAAACCATTCTTCTACGCATTACAAAAGTCATTATTTTAGGTATTACAAAAAACATTCTTTTAGGCATTACAAAAACCATTCTTCTATATATTACAAAAGCCATTTTTTAGGGATTCTTCTAGACATTACAAAAACCATTCTTTTAGATAATACAAAACCCATCTTTTAGGCATTACAAAACCCATCTTTTAGGCATTACAAAACCATTATTTTAGTTAACACAAAAAACATTCGTTTAAATATTGCAAAAAACATTTTTTTATGTATTCCAAAACCAGTGTTTAAAATAGTACATGTTAGTTAAAAAAATCGTGGTGCATATTGTTGTTATCAAACACATTTTTAGCTTTGCACAAGAATTCCTTTCTTAACATGCAAATACAGTGTATACTTATTCGTCCATGCATCTTTTCATTACAACGAAGCATTCGCTTATGATATCATCCATGTTCACAGCACGTTTACTTCAAGTATTTTATATGTACAACACAATCCTAACCAAAGGTATAAATGTTTAGCAATTCTACGAGCAGTTGCCTTTGCAATAGGCAAGCATTTCCAAGTATTCAAATTTAATAACCAAGCGATGTCTTTATTATGTAAACTACGAGTAACCAAATTACAAAAAAAAAACGAGGAATAAGTTCTGATTTACTTCAAAGTTTTAGTACTATAGTGTTCGTTTCTTTAGCCACGACAAGCATATTCTCCAGTTTTCATATTCAACAGCAAACACCCCCGATTTGCATTCTATACTCGCGCATGTTTCGACAAACGGATTCATCGCAATATTCCACGAGCATTCCGTTTCGGTATCGGCCTATTTAGTCCGTCCCTTATTGGCATTCTAAGTAAAAAAGACATTCGCTTTCGACCATAAACAGTTCAGCAGGGTTGTCAATAACTCAAAGAAAACTCCCAGAATTCCGGTTAAATTCGCAACAAACTCAAACGACTCGCACGCGAGTCTCGAGGAAGATTACCGTCGATGCATTCCGCATCTAACCACAGTAGACCCAGTATGCCGACTCCGGGTGTTTTCGTGAAACAAGCATGCTAGCAGCGCCGGCTGGCGTTGCTTTAGTATTGCAAAACAAACCGCTATCCCGCCCACGTTATTTCAACGATGTTTGAAGATGGAAAACGGCGTATTTTGTATTTGAAAAAGAAATTAATACTTTTAATGCAATTAAACATAAATATAATTAATAAATGACCGCGCCACATCGTTAGATATTACCGCAGTAGCGTTACTAGATTAACAATTATGACACCTTTGTTGACAACACCCGTGCGCCAATTGTAAGATGTCGTAAAAATCAAAAATATTGCATTTTACGGGAAAAATGTAATAGAATACATGTATAGGCCTATGTAAACTTACGAAATGTTTGTGA
>JAQGBX010000282.1:0-40145 GCA_034698745.1 Megaphyllum sjaelandicum | reverse complement strand
AACGGGAAGCGGGAAACAAGGGGCAAAGGACCTGAAAACAGCGGCTGGACGCCGACGCCACTCTGTTCCCACCCTTACTCCCCGTTGAGACCAACCAGTCGTATTTTCGGGTGCCGACACATAGTGGCCATACTGGTGTTACATACAGTACACTGTGCCTTTTACCATTAAAGTTAGCAAATAAGATAAGAGAAAAATAGGGTGCATGAATAGATGCTCCATTGTAATTTTGCTCAGTTATCTCCATACTCTAAATTTTCCAAATGATCCACGCTTTAATTTATCTTAAATGTGTCATTCAAGGTTTTAAACGTATGCAATGTAACATACTGCACGTACGTGTAACATTCAACATCCTCGTATTAATCCGATCCACACAACGTGGGATTAAGGTTTCCAGTTCAACATTTTACAATAACCTTTAAGGAAGTTATTTCCAAGGCAGGTTTACTCGATGACGCCATCGCTTTTGATGTAATGGAATTTCTGGAGAGTGAACCAAAAAAAATGGCGCCTCCTAATGCTTATTCCAGGTATTCCGGGTGCTGATTCTTCAATCTGCAAGTTCGAGTTTGTTGATTAGTACATCAACTCGCTATCCTGGCGCTTAATTGTCACATGGATATGTATAACGCTTACGTGACAAGTTTCAATATTCAAGTTGGTTCCGAGAAATGCCTTCTTAATCTGTTATCTTTACATTGCTCGGATTATGTTAGTCATAGGTGGCGAAGAGGTACGCATCGTTACAACCTCTCTGCATTCCTCAAATACTCCAGCTGCATTGAGGTTCGTTCACTTAACTCACCAAATACACCAAATGCGTCATTTAAGTGACCTCTAACAATCTGTTAGGGACAAAAAACATTACATACTTGGATGTAGACGTTGAGCAGGATCGAGCTTTCAAAAAAATAGCACCGATGAATGAAATTCCGAACTTATATACTGTATACATGTTGGATGAATCATCGTGAAATTAATTCTTGCATGATGGCCAAAAAATGTGCATGTTTTATAAAGGTTATCGTATATTATCGTGTCTTATAAATACCCCTCTTATAAAAATGAGCATTTCTGGCATGATTAATCAAAATTTATTTAGGAAAAATGCAGGAATATTGGTCGATAATTTAAAATTTAAAAATAATGGCAACATAATCATTATGGATACAATGTGTTAATGACATGTTTTTCACGAAATTTCAATAAATTAAATTTCGACAAATTGACACGTTTTCCTGCAATCGTGTCGAAATATCTCAAATCTCCAATATTTTAAAGCTCTTGATATTATCGCGCTTTGATAATTATTATTTGTTAAATATTTGTTAATTAATTATAATTGTTATTTCAAAACATTTCAACAACGTGCAGTAAAACCTGGAAAAGTGACCACCTGTTTATGGTGACCACTTTTAGTGCATTATTTTTTCTTGCGTGCATTTCCTTCATAAAAATTCCCTGTATAGTGACCAGTGACCACCTGTCTATTGTGTACAGTGACCATGAGTGTTGTCTTTTTTTTTCAATTTTTACATTGCTAATGTTCCATTAAAAAGTGACCAGATAAAGGATGAGTCACGTTACATCTTGCTTTAACCCTATAGGACATGATGATTCTGTACTTTTTTGGTTTTGTAGTTTTTTACTACGTGTATTACAGTCTACACGAATAAGTGCAGTGTACATGTTCGTTATTTTAATTTAATTCAGGCATTCTTTGTATAGTGACCACCTGTGTACAGTGACCAATATAGCATTTTTTTTGGTGGTCACTCTTAAAAGGTTTCACTATACTCAGCTTGGATTTTTCAGTTGATTAATGTAACGGCCCAACGCGTTGCAACGGTCTGGAAATCCGAAAATCACTAATTAAGTTTGGTAACCATTTAAATACAATAAGTCGAAATGTTTCATTAAATCGGATTTTCATTAAATTTCCCTACATATATTTAAAGATATGGTACGATCAATATCATAAAAATAATTTGAATAACAAATGAATACGTCAGGATTCATTTCGGTCCTCCCAAAATAATCCTCGCGATTAACGGTTAAGGATATAAACATTCCTAATGAATGATCGGATCGATGCACGAAAACGTCATCTTTAGCCCTACATTTCCACAACAAGATTTGCAAGTCCCACCTACGCTATTTTTGCGAAGATCTCTTTGATTACAAATATAGCGTATAATTTTCGCTGACTAAATTTCGTTTAATAGCAGATGTCGCTAATCAAAGATTGGTGCAACGTGCTATTATGTACGCTTCACGCGTTCTAAAATAACATCATTAACTATGAGCAAAATATCACTTATCTAAATTGGTCATGAATAATTCAAAACCTTTTTCTGTGTATAATGCCAATGTCGAATTAATTTCCGTATAAATAGATGATACCACCGCTATACGGTGATTCACCGTGAATCTTACAGCACTATAAAACGGGTTCCAAGAATATTAACAATGCATCGAGACTGAATGCGATGAATAATTTCTTTTTTAAATTTGGGTAAATGCTTGGGAAAACCAAGAGTTCGATAAACTACTGTATTTGAACTGTGAATTAAATAAAGGAAACTTACGTAATATTTCGAAATTGTATTTGCAAGTGTAAGTTGTTTGAAAATATTTGTTCCGCGATTACGATATACTGCAATATATTCGATTACATTAGGTATTATACGAGCTCGTATGTGCATGATTATTATTGAATTGTTCGCGAAATTCCTCACGTGAAATATTGTATAATTAAATATTTCCAAAATATATTATTCAGGATGTCAAACGAGAAAAATGCATTTATTGCATAAAACACCGCCACAAATAAATTTATTTTCTGTATGGGGCCAATAAAAAAAACCGTCCGCAAAATTTGCCCAAAATTGAACTCCCCCACCCCCTCCTATACCCTCTGTCCGCTTTGTGTCCGGTTAATCAGGACCCCCTTCCCCAAGCGGACGTCCGAAACTTTAAAAAAATATTACATTTGGAAAATTTTGAAAGTTTTGCAAATTTGTATTTTTACTCGAAAAAAGAAAAAGCCTGAAAAGATCGAGAATTTAGCCAATTTATCCTCAGAATCCGTTGGAAATTTAGCCAATTTATCTTCAGAATCTGTTGGAAATTTTGCAAAATTCTCCTCGGAAACTGTTGAAAATTTTACAAATCTTTTCTCGAAAATAGTTGAAAATGTTGCGAATTTGTCCTCAGGAAAACTTGGATGTTTTTTTGTAAATTTGTCCTCGGAAAAACTTGGATATTTTTGCAAATTTATCATCTGGAAATCGTGGAAAAATTTCTTAAGATGTTTTTCGAGTTTCTGCTCGAGAAAAATTAAAATTTTGCAAATTTGTACAGGGAAAATTTGAAAGTTGGCAAATGGACCTTGAGCTTTTAAGTATACTCCGACTTTTCCATTTTTTTTCCAGGATGGTGGTACCCCGTTTACTGACTTTTGCAATTAACGCGATGTTGCGCTCAATTTCCCTTTTACTTCGAGTACAGATTTTATTTTGCATTTTTTTCATCAAGTGGACATCCGAGTTGGTCATACCTCCTCCCCCCTGTCCACATTGTGTCCGTGACTCAACCTATCTCCCCCCCTTTCTATATGAGGACGTCCTTTTCGAATGGCTCCTATGGGAAAGAATAACGTTTTGAAAACAATAGTTTTTCTATATCGTATAAAGAATGACGAATAAATATACATTTTTAATTTTTTTTTCTTACCATACAAGCCACTTTATCATTAGAAGATTTACGCCATGCATGAACAGCCCATCCTAGATGTCAAAAATCAAGCCGCTCATATACAGTACGAGTATAATTATTCTCGGTATAAATATGAGGATTTCCAGATGCGCCGAATTTTTACCTTTGACCTCTGCAGCGAGTGTGAGAAAGAACTCGATATAAAAGCGAGCACAATTGCATACGAAGAGCCAGCATATTAAACGTCTATAATTATTACGTGAAATTGGGAGTTATTTAAGCAGAAGTAGTAGTCTAGCTCAAGGCGTGGGCGTCGAGGGCTTATTGGAGCTGACCCTTGTCCACTCAGTTCGTTATGGCCATTTTCCCACAACGTATTTTGAATATGTAGCAAAAAAACGATGAGTTCATTTATATAGGACAGTCCATAAAAGTAAGCTGCGAGCGATGAATATTACGAAAAACGGAGCAAATTGGGCGGATTTGAGTCGGGAGGAGGCGTGCGCGCTTAGGACTTTGCTAAGAACGGGGGTCAAATGCGTGGCATGGGTTTTCGCCCCGGGGTAACGTGCATGCCTACCTCGGGTCGAAGAGCGTCAGGAATGCCCAAAATGCGAAATGAGGATGCCAAAAATGGACGACATTCGCCTTGGGACAGGGAGGTGGCGTGGGATCTTTACGCCACTACTTTTATTTATTATTTCAAACGCGCATCTAGATCGGACTTCTTGTGCCCATTGGGCTTGACCGGGGCAGAGGGGAGGGGAAGTTAGCCCGGTTGCGACTACTGCAAAACGGTGAAATGGCAAGAAAATTGAGGATCATGCCCGTCGCCAGGGGCAGCTTTTGATACCAGAAAGCCCAGCAACTATGCGATATAAACACTTTCTGAATATTTTATTAAAATTCTAGATGAAGATTATCGCTTGCAGGAATCTGAGCAAGATCCGGAATTTTTGCATCGTGTTAATCTTTGAACTGCTAGAATCTTATCTTTTCGTAAGGGCCGTTCACATGTATGATGACGCATTTCTAGATATTTCATTTTCTTGAGGATATGCTTGTTTTAGGATTTGAAGTATAGATTTTTAAATGCATTTATTTTTTATAAGTAACAATGTAGCTTTAAATGTTTTTCTTATAAATTTGCATTTGAATAATGAAAACCTGTCTTTTATGTATTATTATTCAAAAAGTTGTTTTTCATGAAAGTAGTATACAGTTTCAAAAAAAAAAAGGTCATTCACTACTACGTTGAATTTCCCTGACTTTTCCAAAATATAAATTTCTTAACTGACTTTTCTATACATTATTAGCATAAGAAAATTTTGCAAATTAGTATTCAGAAAATTAGGGAGAGTTTTTTAATCTGTACTCGGAAAGCGTGGAACATTTTAATAAAGTTGAAATCGGAAAACGTTGCAAATTTGTACTCCGAAAACGTTGAAATGTTTGCAATTTTGTCCTCGAAAATGTTATTATTATTATTATTATTATTATTATTATTTATTTCTTATTTCTTATAGCCTTGCGGCTCAGAAATTATATCATTACAACAATCAAATGTATATTAAACGAGTTAATTATTACATATTTGCAAAACTGTCGATTTTCCTAATGTAATTGTGATATGCTGTATATATTCGTTAAAATGTTACAATAAAAAAGAGAAACCTTCCCTGCCGAATTGAGAAACCAAGAATTGAGTAGTATTAGGGTGTGAAACATTTCCAGTACCCCCAGGCCCATTTTAAAACTGATCATTGTTTGTCCTACTTTATAAGCAATCCTGCAAGGGGGTAGATTTTTTTGCTATTTTAAAAAAGGACTTTTCATGCTAGGGAAATGTCGGAGTGGCAACTTCGTCGTGTATTTCGGCCGAAATTTTTCTTTTCTATACAAATTCAAATTTTGGTATAATTGTTTGCAATAACTACACATAATAACCTAGGAATCTTTGTTATTCATGATATATTGAAGAATAATACATCCCCTGCTAGTCTTAGCTTTTTTCCCCATTTCACTAACGAAAGCATTATCTTGAAAACTAAACGAAGCGGGCGAAAACTGCATCGATGGTCAGGGATGGTCTGTGTCCACATAGCTGTGCACATTCTGCAACTCCCGTTTAAATCGGGTTAAATAAAATGGCTAAATTAAAATTAATGGACGATGGTATCCAATAGTTTTAGCGGACAGAGGGAAAATCCCCCAATGAGGGACAAACGTCATTTTTTTTACAAATATCGGCCGATAACACTAAACAACAATACAAAAGTTTCACTATTTCACCCATACGATTTCACAGGCCCCACCCACCGCGGACGTTGAACATACAACCTTAAATTAATTTATCAAATAATACGTTACTTCAGCACGAAATTATACCACCGTATCAATAATTCGTTTTTCATTCCACTCCTCGATCACACGTAACATTGTTTCGTCAACTTTTTACAGCTTAAATATAGACACGTGGTGCCGAAACGTTGTTGTTAAACTACAGCTCGGGTCGTCGTTTTCGTTCAATTAATATATTTAACATTAATACAGTTTTATTAAAAAAAAGCATATTTTACCGCATCTTATAGATGCAACCGTAAATTACACGCGTGTTAGATAGTTGACAACAGGTTTCAACGTTGGTTTTAAGCCACACGACATTTGCAGGCAACAAACAAGGAGTATAATAAGTTAGTCGATGATGCAGTCGACATGCACGAAGCATCTTCAGCCATCCATTCCGAGTAATCGACGCCATAACGGGTAGTTTATAATGCAATTCAATTTTACGACTCATTAAAAAGCGCTTCGTGAAAAATTCTCAGCAATTGAAAAATCAGGAGATGCGAGTTCGGCGTAAAAGCGTCATTTGGACGCACACCGTGCGGTCAATCCTCGGAAAAAACTCGGCATCAATTCATTTTTCCCTCTATTGTCTTTCTCTGGGGATAAATGCAAATTAGATTTCGGTGTATATACAAAGTAGACAAGCTCTTTGGCGGCTCCTTTTTCATTATTACCTTTCGCCCAAATTACGCCAAAAAACAGAAGGAGGTGCGCGCGGTGAGTCAAGGGATGGACCGTACAGGGGGGTCCCAAAAACGTGTTGACTAACCCCTAACCCCCCCTGACGGATATCGGTCATAACGAAGATGCAGACTAGTTCGCACGTCCCAAATGCATACTTAAACAAGTTCGCTGGAAAAAATGGGGGCTGACGAGCAAGGCAACAATCAACATGGCCGACGAAAATATACAATGTACCTCCGGGCAATCACGGAACAAAACTAAAATCTCCGCCTTAGTTTTTCTCAGAAATCCTTCGGGCGAATTTACGCCGCGCACACGTGACTTGGGTAGGCAAAAAAAAGTAGGCCTAAATTCGGAGGTACAACAAAAAAAACATTGGTATCGCAAAAAACACCACGCGGTCATCGATGCACGAACCGTACGCAATAAGGCAAAACATTGTTTCAAAAGTGCTTTATGACAACGGCCATATTTCTTGAGACGCTTCTCACTCGGGGGTTGGCCCAAAGAAAAGTTGGGAAGATTTTCGAAAGGCCCAACCCAAATTGGCGGGAAACGGGACGCTCAGCCAGTGGTGGACGAGCCACACGCTACGGATGGCCAACTCTTACATCTCGATATTGCTTCACTGGTCATCCTTAAAGGAACATCTTAATCCGTACGTCGCATCGGTCAACCGTGAGATTAGCCGTGTCCGAGTCTGACCCTGCAGGAATACGAACTCCGGTCCGAAAATAATGGGATAACGAAAGCGGAT
Organism: Megaphyllum sjaelandicum; assembly: GCA_034698745.1. Lineage (NCBI taxonomy): Eukaryota > Metazoa > Arthropoda > Diplopoda > Julida > Julidae > Megaphyllum > Megaphyllum sjaelandicum. The sequence continues at coordinate 32,635 of JAQGBX010000282.1, read as the reverse complement.
CCGGATCGATTTATTTTTGCGAAGGCCTGCATATGGCTTCGAGCGGAATTACGAGTTTTGCGCTCGAAATTTGAACTTTCGGTTATTTCGACACGTTTCCGAACAAAGTTTCGGAACATTTGCAAAAAAAAAGTTTCGTCGAAAATATGGTCGTCCGATCCAGCGTGGCGGCTTAATCCGAGTGACCGAACTGCTTTTTTGAAATTCTGGAAATTCGGAATTTTAAGTTTTCAAAATTTTTCCAAAAAAACATTTAAATTTTCCAAAACTTTAAAAGTTTTAACTTTCGTTTGTTTTTTTTCTCTTTTTCAAAATTTTTTAAAAATTTGCAGTTATTGGAATTTGCATTATTTTTTTCAAGTTTTTTTTTAAAAGCGAAACTAAACTGGATAAATTTAAATTTTACTTTAAGCAATCTGTACAAAAACTGAAACAAAAATGTCAACTTCATGAAGTTAAATTCATTCATTAAATAATTTGCGAGAAATTTATTAGTTTACGAGCAACAAAAATCAACTCGTATATATAGTTTTCAAACTAATTTTCAGATGTTAATTTGCTAAACTATAACAAAAACTATCGCAATTTTCGAGTTTATTCCATAATTTTCAAATTGATTTTTCATTGCAATTTTTTCATCGCAAAACAGAATTCCTCTAAAATTTAACATTTCATTAAACAGTCGACAGTAGGCCTACTTGTCATTGCAAAACAAGTCGGTTATGAAATAATCGGAACTTTGTTTTTTCCAATTTACTTCCCTACATTATATTGTTAAAAAATCAAGTCTGGAAACATTTCAAAATTTCGGATATCGATTTCCTGCAAACAAATTTCTCAATTTTCGCAATTTGAATTTTCCTCGTTCGTACTTAATCGTCGGTGGGCAATCATGAAAGTAAGCAGCTTCGCCTCGTTCCTCGCCGTGGGTCAGCACAGACTGGACTCGGACGAATTCCGGCCAAATTTCGACCAAAATTTCGACGAAACATCGGACTCGCTTTTCGACATGGACACCTGTTTTTACGACAACGGTCAATTGGACGAAATCCACAAAATGCACGACGAGATGATGGCCGCCCTCGACGACCATCAAGCGGGCCATCTTCAGTCCACGGAGGAAGGAGACGCTCGAGTTCTTCCTCGCCAAAGTCCAGTCGAGGATTTGTACGAGGTTGATATCAACGTCCAATTATCGGCCATTTTGAGCGCATCTCCAACTGCGAACGAATTTTGCGATCCTCGCGGCGACTCAACTCGTGACTCACCCTGTTGTCTCCCATCAGACGCCTGCCAGCAGCGCGCCTATCCTAACCGTCATAAGACGCCTTCGCACGTGCAACACACGCTAGGCCTAACCAGGAGCAACGCGGATTCCGTGAATAATGCAATCGCCATCCGAGAAATGAAGTTGCGAAACAATTCCAGAAAAGCGCAGTTTCGCGAAAGAAACGACGATGAGTGTACCGGAACTGCCACCGAGGCGGTCCGCACCCAGTACCTGCACAACGGCGGCCAGTATTTGGAAACGGACAGTGCCGGACAGCGGAGCACGTGGAAGACAGTGCCCAACCAGTTGGGTATACTCGCTACCTCGAAACGCGCGCCTGCTGTGACCAGCGGTCATTCAGCCTCAGGCGATGTCCGTCACATCCTCTCCAAGACGGACAGTGTTAGCGCGTGGACAACAGCGTCCAACCCCTCGGGCACCCTAACTACCTCGAAAAACTCGCCGGTGACCATCGACGAGACGGACTCGGGCCATGTTCGGCACGTTCTTTCCACGGTGGACGGTGGTCAGTGTCTGGAAAGCGACGGTGCTGGCCTGCAGGACGCGTGGAAGACGGTTTCCAACCAGTCGAACGTCGTTACCACCTCGAAAAGCCCGCGAGAGGCCGGCGATCAGTCAGGCCCGAGCGAAATCCATCGGTTCCTTTCAAAGACGGACAATGGTCGAGATGAATCGCCGTTCGGATACGTCGAAAGGTCCATTGAAAGAGCGACAAAATGCCCATCAGTGGAAGCCATCATCCTCCCCAGTGATTCCTCTCCCTCCCCCTCCTCGCCCCCTCTCTCCAGGCTTAGTGTCCGGAGTGTCCGAAGCGTCCGGAGTGACCGGCAGCAACGAAATAGGAGTATCGATCGGCGCTCCGCTGGTCAGTCGAGCGGTGATTTACAGTCGCCCGCTGTTTACTGCAGCGATAACAACGACAGCAGCAGCAATGGCTACTGCAGCAGCAGCGGCGCTGGACATTGGCCAGAAGACGGTGGTCATTACGAAGGCCAGACACGGTCGAGCGCCCGAGAGAATACATTAGCGAGCGATGATAAGCCGTGTCCGAAAACTGCGGGACAAAAACAATCGGAACTGGATAGGTCTAATGTTGCCCCTTCCGACCAAGAATCTCAGGAAGATGAGGTGGAGGATAAGGAAGAAGCCAAAGAAGAGGCCCCCAGAGTCCCTGCAGGTAAAGGTCGTTCGCGGTGATCGAAAATCCAGATATATAATCGTGATTTTTCATTGTTTTGCAGTAAGCCTGATCGGTTTAGCACTTAGGCTTATACTTAGACGTCTTTGACCACAATGCCTTTAGGCTTATAAATTTCCTCCAACTTCTGTAAGAACCGTTACGAAGACCGCTGCATCTTTGCTACAACAGCGAACTAACGTATATTCAAGTAACAACGGCGCTGCGAAATATTAAGGGGTAAAAGTTACGTAAGTTTAATACACGCGAACTTAACGTGACGCGATACTTAGTATGACGTCACCGACAGCATATTCATGGAGTGTTACCTGAAACGCGTGAAGTATCACGGGCATTAACCGTTACACTTACGCATCAGCAACGCATGATGCATGCACACTTTGCAGCAATTAGAAATTTCAATCATCATCATAGTTACTTTTCCATTTAAGAAGTTAAACGAGACAAAGAAACGTGAGAAAAATGGCGCATTTACGAGTGACCAAATCGAGAAATGCTTTTTGTGCTCTTTCATGAGAACTGCACGGACTTGGTGGTAAAGTTTGCCTTTTTATTCAAAAAGAAATCCGACTTTAGACGAGGCTGGACTATTTTAAACAGTGATTTTAAGTTGGAAAGGTTTCAGTTTATAGAGTTTCCATACTTTGAATCGCCATTTTAAAACCGCAGTGATAAAATTCTGAGAAAAAGACGAGATATACTCACGCATTCATTTCGTTTTTCTTGAACACTCTAGTGATTAATAATGAGTTTATATTGAAAGCTATTTGTTAATCGTGACTGAAATTAGCAGACAGAATATCTCGAAACGCTCAATGAAGCGTTCGTTTTATGTTTTGACAAAAAAGATGCCTATATAGTGTGAAAAATATAGAAAATTTATCAAATTTGTACTCTGAAACGGTTGAGAATTTTGCAACTTGTCTTCGGAATCCGTTAAAAAGGACATATCTCTATACTCGAAAACATTTGAAAATTTTGCACCATACTAATTTATATACGATATTTTCGATTCTCCAAGAAAAACCATCAGAAGGAGGCCATCGCAGCATTTCATTCTCACGTTTTTCTATCATTTACACCTAACCCATTTAATGTGCGCGATGAACCTCGTTAATCGTGCATTCGTGAAACAAAACTTGTTAATTTACACAAATATTGAAACGTTTTTAAATATGTTCACCTATAATTTACGTATACGCGTAAATGGTTTTATAACTTTATGATCGTGATATATTGTCTCGAGGAAAATGGCGCCTCCTAACCGTGATAAAACACCGAAACGCATGCACGTGCCATTCACGCTAAACAAAATGGCTGCTATACCGTCTAATATGGGGTGATATACTGTATGCTGTTCCGCGCATTAAAACGAATTATCATAATTCGTCCTTATTTCACTTTAAAATTCAACAAATGCACGAAAAACTATAGTTTTTGACTCAATTGGTATTTTTAAACATATACGTTTCACATAGTTTATAGTGAGGTAAAACTATTTGAAGCACGTGAACTAATTATCGGTTTTTAAAGTTTACGTTGTTATTTTGGCCGCACATAAACTTCACTAAACAGTGATTATATATATAGTTGAAATGAGGGTGCGGGAAAAATAGTGAATCATGCCTTTTAAGCTTCATGGCTCAATTTCAAGAACTTATTTTTTGAGTCTTGCGCAACCACCGTGATTCACGTTATAAGGCCACATTAAGCCACACTCATGACTTTCTAGGCTTATTTAAATTTTATTATTTTAAATATAACAAATTTACTTGTGATAGCTTAGCTACATGTACACGTGATAGCTTACGTGTACATGTAGTAATCGAGAGAAGCAATCGAAGGACAAATTCTCGAAAACATGCGTGTGCAATATATATACGTAAAAAAGTGAAATGTTTATGAAAGCTTGCAAAATGAGACGTCATAGTCTATTGTAGTACATGTATATCAATAATTGTATTTATATCAGTAACAGTATACAGTATAGATTTCAGACTTATAATGTACAGTATATAATGTGACCAATACATTTTCGAATAATTAAAAACAAATACGGCAAACGTTGAAGCCATATGTGTATGTTGTTCGGTCCAGAGCAGTTTTTTAAATTTATTTTTCGTTACTGCGAGTAAATTGCAACAAAACAAGCTACGTACTATAGTTTTATATACGCATACTGTATACGTTGTTATACAGATATCCATTAACATCTTAAAGAATCTCATGAATTGGGCCAATTTTTTCAAAGGATTCTTATAAATACCCTGCATACTGTAAGTATGTTTAATTTACAAGATACCTGTATTTGATATCGTATTTTTCAGTATTTGTTTTTATTTGGTTCAAATTCTCATTCGTGATTCACCTAGATTTTTAAAATATCCATTCCATATAATATACGTCATACTTCATTCCTTGTGGGTTTTGCAATTGTTATATACTCAAAAAAAAAGCTGGCATGCAGTAGGAACGTTTTGTTTCTAATTGATGCTAGTTGTTTACATACAGTACATATAAATTATTTTACATAAATTGTTACTTAAATTGTTTAAATAATTAAGCAACTAAGTTTTTTGTTTAAATAAGTTTTGTTTCCAGACCCAATTGGCAAAAGGAGCCAACAGAAAGTATCTGTTTCCTTCAGTGTGGACGTTAATTGTTTTAGATTTGCAAAACCTAATATGGAACGGGTTGAAGACTAAATTCATGAGTACGAATAACTAATTTTAAAAATTCAATTCTTTTGCATTTCGATGCAATTAAAGCAAACGTGCAATAGCACGCAACGATGGATGCTCTCGTAATATATACTTCGTTTCTCGAAAGAGCGAAAGAGCACTCAAAACGCATTTCTGCATTTCTCCATAATAAACCTACTTTAAGACAAAAGACCTTTCTATCTGAAAGAGATGACGAGATACGAGCAAACAATCGCTGAAAACGAAAAAAAAGCCTACGAATGGGGGTATTAATTCGGTGAAATAAGGCCCTTACTCGAGGGAACCCACTTCCCTTAATGGCATTTTTCGTGATAAAAAGCCTATAAAAGAGCAACACGCTCCTCGCATAGGCAGGCATTCAGACAATAAAAATGAAAAATTTTATCATCATCTGCATGCTCGTGAAGCTATAGCGCGCGAACCTCTATACCGGTTGGGATTTTAAGGCATCTTCCGCGCTAAGTAATCCAATTAAAAGTGGGTCCGCGTGTTTAAGCTGGGGCTAAGAAGCAACGGCGCTCCCGAGAGAGAAAACTAATTCATTTAGCGAGGTGCTATATCTCGCAGAAAAAGGATTAAACGTGGCAAACGTGCGCACGATGGAAAATATGGCCATTGCCTTCCAATGGACGCATTAATGACAAAGCCGTGCTGGTTAGGAAACTGCCAAGCAGGCGAACATTTCCGACGCAGGACGAGCGGACAAATGTTCATGCTAACGACTTCCGTTTCGCGCGGAGCCCATCTAAATTTTCAAGATTCGCCAAAGCCTAGCGACATAATTGACCCAGCTTACGTTTAATCTCTCCGAGCATCCCGTGCACTTTTCATATATACGAACCTAAACAAAGATACGAGACGACGTGCTAACGACTTTCCAGCATCTAGGACAATTTTATGAAAAACAAAGATCGTAAAGAATCGAGCGACGAAATTAAGCGACGAAAGTTGCCGTGTCATAATTACGACACATTTCAACTGTCAACACATTTTTGGTTGGCAACGTTTTTGGTCAACCCTCTATACGTGTTTAACACCTATATATACGCGTCGTCTGCTCCTTCGTTGGATCGATAGATGTTCTTCGAAATTGACTAAGAAAAACCTGTTATGAGTGACCACCAAAAAAAATTGCAATGTTGGTCACTGTACACAGGTGGTCACTATACGAAGAATGCCTGAATTAAAATAATGAACATGTACACTGTACTTGTACATGTAGACTGTAACACATGTAGTAAAAGACCACAAAACCAAAAAAGTACAGAATCGTCATGTTCATGGGCATTACATATACATGCGCAGTATATTTATTGCCTTATTACACTTTTTTTTTTAAAGAAAAACTTATCAAGTTTTCCTCGTTTTAAATGCTTTTTGCTTCTTATGATCATGTTTTCAGTGATATTTTCGATCTGAATACAGTGTATCATTATTGGCTGAATTATTTGAGAACATCTGGGATTAAAGCAGGATGTAAGGTGACTCATCTGTTATCTGGTCACTTTATAAGGTACATTGGCAATGTAACAATCGCAAAAAAAAAACTCACACTGGTCCCTGTACACAATATTATAGACAGGTGGTGACTATTCAGAGAATTTTTATGCAGGAAATGTATACACTAGAAAAACAACACACTAAAAAGTGGTCAACATAAATATGTGGTGGTCAGCATTCAAAGGTGGTGACTTTTTCAGGTTTTACTGTATTTCAGTATTTTTGAATTATCGGAGTCATCGTAAAATCTTTTTATATCATGCGAGCGAGTACAGGCATCATCTTTCAGAAATACTTAAAAAAGGTCGCCATTTCAATAAAATTAAAACAATATAAAATCCAAGGTTAATTATTATGAAAAAACACTTAAATATATAAAAAAAATTTGAAAATATGGTCAATTTCGACGATTATCTAGGTAAACAATGAAGTATAGCAGATGACGTTTGACAAAAAAGGTGGCCAACCAAAAATGTCTTCACACCACCATGGGCAGAATGTGCAGCAAATACGGAAATTAGTTTAGCAGAAATTAGCTGCGGGGCCGAATTTCAGTTGCAGGAAATAAAAGCGCTCTATATAGTTATACAATCTAGCGAGTGACTAGCAGACGACAATTCAGTTTTTACGAGGAATCCTCGACATGGAGAAACATGTCAAAAACATAGAAAGATGTTAAAAAATGAAGAAATTTACTTTAAGCATAAATGGCATGTCTTATATAACCCAAGTATAACTACATGTATCATCTAAGGGTAAGAGCACGTTAGCACTTTAAAAGTGTTTTTGAAAAAAAGTGTGGCCTATAGTGGTAAGGGTCTGCAATACCATGCACTACGTGACACTTTCGAAATTGTGTTCAAGGACATTTAATTGCTACCGTGCTCTTACCCATAGTCATCTTCCTTCGTAATTTCATCAATATTCGCTTTTTCAAACTATCAGGAGTAGCAATGCTGCGAAGTTAAGCGTCACTATCTACACGTACGGTCGACTCATCTGTTATTCGGTCACTTATATAAGGTATACCTTAACAATGTAAAATTGGTAAAAAAAATAAACACTGGTCACTGTACACAATTGACAGGCGGTCGACCACTATACAGAGAACTTTTACGAAGGAAATTTACACTAAAATATGGTCAACATAAACAGGTGGTGATACCATTCAAAGGTGGTCACTTTCCAGGTTTTACCGTATACCGAAAAATGCCGAATAAATAATCTCGTAACACTAATCGTATATGCCAGCATTCTGAAAGCTTTTTTTTCATATTCGCACGTATATAAGTATATTAACCGCGTAAATTACGACATCGTATACACGCATATAATGTAAACGGAATATACTGTATATAGCAACATGTTACCGCGTATACTGCAGGGATATGCTCCGAGGGTACTCTTTTTGGACAAGTGGAATTCGCCATTATTTTCCAAAAATCCCTTTGTTTCGAGTCCGATTGGGGGATATGGAAACAAAGCTTTTTTCCCATCGATGACATTCTTCGACGGACACGAAACGCGGCAACGTTGATTATTCGATCGATAAATGAACGATTTAGGCATTTCGCCCAAGGTAGAGCGCGTCTTTAACGAAAAATGCAGTTGAAACGAGACACCCATCGATGCTCGGAGGTGGCCATTTTGATTGGAACGTCACGCGTGTTCCGCGGTTTCCCTGGTAACATTTTCTTAATTGCTCGCGCATAAGCACGTGATTACCTGTAGCTGCACGCATGCGCACTTCGATTTTGACCATGCAGAATTTTTGCTCTCTTTTTAAGTTCATCTTGCAGGTCTAACTTTTTATGGTTGCGGCGAGCAGAAACCGAGCAAAAATCCAAGATGCATATACATGTATAGCATTGCCCACCGAATCAATATTTTAAAAGTACGTGTATATGCAATGTTTAATATACCTGTATGCCTAAGTTACCATTTGCGTGAATAAACATATAGTAGAATACATCTATTTAGCGAGGACATAAAGATAACGTATGAATGAATATAGATTACGTGCTGCTTTATGTTCGTTATCAACGAAATTATCAATATCTTAAGTTTTCCACGCGTGACAAATACACGCATGTATCAAAGTGGGAATTTCGTTTTTATAGAATCTTTACTTTTGGGCAATATACTGCATAGATTAAGGTATATTCACGTATACATACCGTATACAGGTATACGTGCATATATACATGTATATGTATATACTTATATACGATGTAGAATTTTACGGATATCCTGCATGTATAGCCTACGTAAAGCAACATCGATGTAAATTGTCTTTGACGTCTATACTTGCATATAATGTACAGTACAGTATAGGAATACACTTGTACATGTACAAGTATATTAATGAAATTCATGGGTAATAAAGTGAGTGAGCATGCTCAATCCGCGCATATTTTCTTAAGTTTTTCAATGTAGGCCTAAGGCAAGCCCCAAGATTGAGATCTATTCCAAGGTGAACCTGAGCTATAGTCCCATAGAGCGCAAATTTGACGTGGCAGAAACACAAAGACATATATTTTAATAAAAAATAATAAAAAAAAACCAGAACCGAAACCGTGGCACGAAAATGCGTTGCCTGAAAGGGGTAATTTTTTTGGGGGATTTTTTTTGTGTGCCACATTTATTATCTGTTCTAAAATTAACTAACCTCGAAGGAGTGGCGAGTGAGCCAAATATAAAAAAGCATCAAAACTCGGTAAGCAGCCATTCGTATGTTAACCGCATAAAAAACGACGAGCGCTGTTTTGTGTAAAACCGAGCCACGTGACCTGGCGCCAGCCAATGGGGCGCCCAGTGGGAGCCATTTTGGGAGAAATTTCTAGGAAAAGGCAGCCATGGAGGATTTCCGTGAATTTCAACTCGGCTATATACGGACACGGCTAGCTGTTTATGCCTCGTTTCAGTTTAGGCGTTCGGGGGGAATTGTACGGAAACGTGATTGGTCACTTCTTTGCCGTACGTTAGACTTTGCTTAGCTTTTCAAATATTAAAGTCACGAAAATTCGATTCAATTTTCAAAATGGACGATTTCCTTATACGGCCAGCGTGTGCCGTATACATAAAATAACAGAAAAATCGTAAAATATGTAATAAAAAGTGATTTATCCTCCACCCGACGATAACGTTTTCGGTATATTACGGACGCGAAGGCCAGCTCGGAGAGATGACCACGTGACGGCAATATTTAATTTGACCAGCGCTCGACCATTCGAAAATAAACTGCCAGACTAACAAACAATTCTGAGTATATGCTTTCGCCGCATATATAGCTGTTTCATCGATTTAATCCTCGATTACATACTGTATAAACTGTACTCGAGTCGGTGAACAGCCAGGTTAATTGTTACGTTCTATGTTCGCACGTATTTGACGTTAGAAACATTATCACGAACACATGCTCGTATACATAAAAAAACTGAAGCAATTATTATTATTGTGTATAGTTTGCTCGATTTCCGTCGGGAAATGTTAATATTGTCACGTAATTTTAAATTAATCAAGTAAAACCTGGAAAAGTGACCACCTTTGAATGGTGACCACTTTTTAGTGTTTTGTTTTTCCTTGTGTACATTTGCTTCATAAAAATTCTCCGTAAAATGACCACCTGTCTATTGTGTACAGTGACCAGTGCGTGTTGTCTTTTTTGCAATTTTTACATGGCCAATGTACCTTAAAAAGTGATCAGATAACGTATGAGTCACGTTACAGCTTGCTTTAACCCTTGGACATGATGATTCTGTGCTTTTTTGGTTTTGTGGTGTTTTACTAGGTGTATTACAGTCTACATGTATAAGTGCAGTTTACATGTTCATTATTTTAATTTAATTCAGGCATCCTTTGCATATAGTGACCATCTGTGTACAGTGACCAACAAAGCATTTTTTTGGTGGTCACTCTTAACAGGTTTTACTGTATTTAAATATAATTGCGATCTCATTTACAAAATAACACTTTTCTGAATGCGAATATAGTATGTTGGTAAATATATTATTATTATTATTATCAAAACATATGGTATATAAGCCCATCTCGACACGTGTCTCAAAAGCATAAGAATGTCCATGTATCTCATATCGGTGTATACGTTTAAAAAAATATGTATTTACGGAATGATATAATGTATACGGTTAACTCGTATAATCAACGCGAGCGGATAGCCATTTTAAAATAACAATTAAGGTAGGGCATTTTGCGAGGAAACAGCGATACCATCTCGGCCCGCACCATATTTTAAAACATGCATGGCCTGATTCGAAGTTGTTATTCCTCGATTAATTCTCCGGAATATGTCGTTCCTTCGGATTAAGTTTTTTTCTATAAACAACACATCGAGATCCAATAGGCTTCTCGCTTTTCGTATTGTTGTTGAACTTATTAGCGACGGAAATTATGTTTGCGCTAGCGGAAAGAGTCCAGGAAGGAACACGGGTTTAAACATTTCTCGGACATTAGCATTAAATCAGCTGGAAAAGGAAAGAAAGGATATGTACGTGCGTGCAATTTATTAACGTAAATAAGATTATTTTATTTGCATCGGACGAATTAGCGCGACGATCATGTCTCGATGGCTCATCGAACACGAATTATGCGACGAGACCAACTTGTGGCAAACTCTCGATTATAACCATCTTTCTAGAGGTGAATTCAGCGCTTTTTGCCCATTGCGAGATGAAGTGAAAAAGCCAGGAATTCGATTATTAATGGTTGTTTTTTTTTGCTTTAATTTCTTCGACAGATCCCACCAAATGGCAAACCGAAGACATTTCTCGGTGGTTGAAATTAGCCACCGAAAACATGGGGCTTTGCGACGTCGACCCGACTCGGTTTCCATCGACCGGGGAGGAATTATGCAGATTAAACAGGGAGGATTTCGTGCGACTCACGAATCCATTAAGTGGATGGAAATTGGAGAAATTCCTCAGGATAATTCGCCAAGGTGAATACATTTGTACTTTATTCTTTCGTGCATTTTAATTACGACGTTCATATACGCGCGGTGGATTTGTCCTTATAACGTTCGGTTCACTTTCATTTACGTGAAAATGGCACACCCTGTAAATTGGCTCGATAAAAGTTTTATTACGTGTAGATTATGGAATAATAATGAATTTCGAATTCACGCACATACCGGGTTTTTTTCTTCTGTATCGTTGTAAAACTGGTATCAGCCATTTTCAGAAAATGCTTCACGTTCACAACAATTATTTAAAATAGCAATTTTAACGCGTATTATTTTTATAAAACCTAAACTATTCCGAGAATGCTATCGAAATCTAACTTTTAAACTTTTAATTATGTTAGTAACCCTGTTGCAAACACTACTTCCATATTTACTGGATAACGTTAAATTTAAGAAATGACACGTGTATACTGGATGAACCTCAGATGTATTATACCTATACTTAATTTTTGCTATATTATATTCTAAAAAGTAACTATTCGTTAAATACTCAATTTATAAAATGAACGTACACGTACATGCATGCACAAAGACATCCTGCACCGAATTTCATGTATTCAGTACATTACATTGCATACCTGATGTTCCGTTTATCATGATTTGTCCAAAATCTTAAATTAAACAGTAAATCGTAAAAGTTATCAGAATACAAAAAAATTATGCAAGGGGGCATTTAATAAGTTTTGTGTTTTAAGGGCAGATTTATAATCTGCAAAAAAAAAATGGGGCTCCCCATTTAAAATCACAAAGGGATCCCCATAGGGGACCGGGGCCCCTTCATTCTTGCATAATTTAAAATGGAAGTTATTATTTATCACGTATTATGATAACTTTTACGATTTACTATTTATTTTAAAAGATTTTGGACAAATCATGATAAACGCAACACCCGGTATATAAGATAAAAATGTTTTTAGTGTTTCGATCGTACAAATATTATAAAATATCCAAACTTTACACGTACAGTATTTTCTTGTTTTTCCTTCAAATTTGAGTGCACTGTATATTAAAATAAACTTATCCCCTTATCTGACGACGAATAACCTGGCGCTATTCCCGCGCCCAATTTCGTTATCTAGTTAATTAGCTCGTACAATATTCGCACGAATCCATTAATGACCGTCTCGATTTAATTGCAGGAATTGGTCATGTTTTGCCAGAAGAGGATGTCGACGGTAAGAACAAAGAATTATTTTCACGTCATTTAAATTCGAAGCGTATATAAGATAGATATAGTCGAATCTAAGCTCAATTAAAATGGGGTCGATGATAAAACCCACCCTCATTAATCACACTTAAAATTGAAGCGACGATTTTCATTAGCAAAAGTCAATCCTTCATGATTATACACCGCGTGCGTTCAATTTCGTCTAGAAACATTATTTTTGCACACTCTTTATTTTATGCATTATATGAAATTGACGTTATGAGTACCGTATATATACCGTAATGGTGCTCGTCGTTGACATGGAAATAATAAAGAGAGAAAAATATCAAATGCAAATTGGTCGCACATGTATATATGGGATGAGCTATATAGAGTGTCATCTCTCCCTAGCTCCATTATCCCGAGACTATAATGCCATCGAGGTGCGGGATAAATGACACTCATAAATGACCGAAATAAAGTGGAGCCAAGATATTCCTCGGATTTTCATATATTTAAAAAGTAAAGCTGATATTTGAAAAACCCCGAGTGCTAGGACGTGTCCAAAACCTCGCCGTGCATACATTAAATGGGACCGCGCACTTTTCAATATGATAAATTGTCACTTTCTGCCAAATATATTCGACGAAAACCTTCCTTCTTGGGCACACGCTATCGACTATAACTGTGTTGGAAACTATAAAAAGGGCTGTAAGGGTCAGCGAGGAATGTTGGATGTTTCTATTTCAATTATCGACTCTAAACATCATTTCTTCGGTTTATAATTACGCTAATTATATTATCGAACATTTCGAAAATATTAAATGTATGCAAATATGGTCCAAATGACGTCAACCACTGCGTATAGTTGAAATGCGTGTGGATCGGATAACGTACAGCGCCATCTGTAGGCGATGCGGCAAAGACGATTAGAGGAACTAAGGCGCTTGAAACGGACGACGTGTGTATAGTGCGTAGATATTAGTCGCTAGAATTTTTGTCAGTGATACCCACAATGTTAATATTAATGATATTTCCATCAAATTTAGAATAATCGAGTAAATATATGCGAAGAATTCAAATATAAAAATTATTCAAAACATGCCCGTTTAAGCTTATTCACGTTAAATGAAACATAACGAATGGTTTTAGTATTTTGTTGTACTTTTTTGAAAAAGTTTTAACTTTGGCTAAATGAATGGGTTAAAAGCAGAACTGCATAAGTGACCAAATTGCAAAAAGAGAGTTAAGTGCAGAATTTAAACACTGAGGGGGCACATTTTAAGTATCAGAACGATACGAGTGACACGTGAAACTAAATTTTATTGAAAAGCTGTCAGTTTATTTCAGTCCATATACTGTAATTGTAAATTAAAACTAAGTGCATGTGATTATCTCGATATGCAAGTTAAGTCACTTAACCCGTTCTTGTTTTAACCCATTCACATATATGCTAGGAATCTGTATTCGTGTGTAATAAACATGAAAAAAACTACGTGAAAATCATGCAAGTTTAATCATCATCTCGACAACTTTCAAATTCACGCGTATAAAAGATACTGTATATATATATATGTTCAAGACATGGTTCGAGAAAAAGATTTTAGCATATATTTGACGTTTTAATTATTTTCACCAAACTTCTGTTGTATTTGGCGACTAAATACGGTGTAAAAGACTACACCTATTTGTATCGATTTTTGTTTTTAAAAACTCGCCTATATCAAAATATGCCTTTTCAAAGAATTAGGAAAGATTTTCAATAGTACGAGCGCGCAATCGGTATAACAGCGTTAATTTGGTTATGCTCATACATGTATGCAGAATTCTCAGAATTACACGTTTCCAAAATTACAAAAAAAAAGCAATTTTAAAAGTAGTTTTATTACATTGAAATGGGAACGAGATCACGTTGGCCCCTTGTTCGCCCAAATTACGGAGGTTTTGCTGTATCTGCTGCACTACGACTGCATATATTGCATTAAAAAGCCAGGAGCTTAGACGAGGCTTTTACAGCTTTATTCGTCGAGGATTTGAAACCTATTTAAACTGGCTCGGAGTTGGCGTGTCACATATGAAAGTAGCCCATCATTTTCAAAAAATAAGCTAGCTAAAATCCATTTTACCTTTATAATATTTCCATTGTGCCAGCCACTCTAGAATTTCAATTGTGGATTTAGGGGCGCTTTTTCTCTCTCACTTTCCCTCGCTCCGATTTTCTCTATACCTAGATTTTTCATCTTCATTTAAGTATAGAAATATACAATATATTATCATCGAATGTCCAGAAAGCGCCATGAAAAATGCATCAGTTTTGCATAGAGAGGTGGGTCTCGAACAGGAAATCAAATTCAACGGGAGGCACATCTGCCTCCGAAAATCATGCAAAGTATGAAAGTTAGGCAAATAAATAAGAGCTAAAAGCGGGTTATTAAATTTTCAGGGAGCAGCTTATAAAATGATTTTCCGTGAAAGCCAAAGACGTCATTGCGCATTTTTTATTTACAGTGAAACCTGTTTAGAGTGACCATCCAAAAAAGTGCTAGGTTGGTCACCGTACACAGGTGGTCACTATACAAATACAGCGTAAATTGCATTAAAATAATGAGCATGTAAAAAATCACAAAACCAAAAAAGTACAGAATCATCATGTCCATGGGTTAAAGAAAGATGTAATGTGACTCATCTTTTATCTGGTCACTTTATAAGGTACATTGACAATGTAAAAATTGCAAAGAAAGACAACACACACTGGTCACTGGACAGGTAGTCAATGGTCACTATACAGAGAATTTTTATGCACGAAATGTATGCTAAAAAAAACAATACACTAAATAGTGGTCAACATAAACAGGTGGTCATTTTTCCAGGTTTTACTGTATATGGCCATTTAACATTTTTCAGGAATTGACATAAAATGACAAAGCAGGATCGATCCCGTGGCGAATCATTTTTAAAATCTAATAAAAAAATTATTAATAATCGAGATTATTTGTAATTGATGCAAAAAGTTACTCAAAAATATAAACGATTGTACTATCATATTACTATCGTATTATCATATTAATATGATTTTGTATCGACAGAATGGTGCAACTTGCCTTTGCGTGTTTGAACCGAAATTATAAATTAATTAGAAATGTATGTATACATTCCAAAGCAATTTCTAGCTTAATTAAATATAGGAAGACGAGGTAATTGTTAATTCGTCACGGTTTCCTTCACATCTACAATGTATAACCCGTATACATATTGCAGGCCTACTTTAAAATAGCCCAATTTATCAAAATCTTGACATTGCCCCTGAAGGTAATGCGGTAAATATACGTGACCCCGGCCACGTTTTAGCGTCAAAATTAAGGTGGTCATGAATATATAAACCACTCAACGAATTTGCATTACCCGAAATATTTATGCATGAATTGCCCAAGGCTACAGGAGGTAACTGAAGACCACAATCACGATTTGAAAAACCCACTCCATCAACGCGAGCATGCGGATTGTGTGTGATACTATAGAAAGTAATAAAACCTATTAAAATACACTTTGCCATCGCCTTATTAACTTCATTATTTCTATAGGCAAAAAATAGGGGGTTGTAAAATAAAAATGTGACAATTTTGAAATTTGAAATTTTCCCCTGTGTGTGTGACCAGATGGTGCAGCGTGCACAATTCCCTAGCTTCATCCGTAGTGTCAGACATTTTTCCTAATAACCTAGGGTTAACCTACTACGTTATAACAGTAGGTTAACCCACCTTTGCATTCCACAAGCACGGGTTAGGGAACAAATGAAGAGAAAGGGTAACCCTGTCTACTGGCTGGGTTAACCTATCTCTTCATTTTTTCCCTAACCCGTACTTGCGCAGTACAACGGTTAGAGTTACGTAGTAGGTTAACCCTAGGTTATTCTTAACCTCTGTTGGTGCAACCGGTCCTTAGTAAAATTTTGGACTAATTCTTCCATTTATTTTACATGCACTAAAATATAGAATGTTTACGATAAAAAAAGATTCAAGCAGGTCTATGCTCTGTCTTGATTGTTTGAATTCATCATTAACTTGAAAAACAATAATTAAAATAAAGACAAAATATATTTTGTAACAATAAAAAGTATTGACATTAAGCGGGGGGAAAAAAAGGTATAGCCTCATCCGTCACTGATGGACCCTCCATCTGACGGGTTATTTTAAAAGCCAAGCATCTCAAGCGAAAGCCATTACAGTAAAACCTGTTAAAGAGTGACCACCAACAAAAATTGCAGTGTTGGTCACTGTACACAGGTGGTCACTATAAAAAGAATGCCTGAATTAAATTAAAATGAACATTGTGCATGCAGACTGTAATACATGTAGCAAAAAAACCATAAAACCAAAAAAGTACAGAACATTTTTTTTTAAATTATCAAGTTTTCCTTGTTTTAAATGCTTTTTGCTTCTTTCGAATTTATGATAAGTTTTTAGTGATTTTTCGATCTCAATAACATGATTGGCTGAATCATTTGAGAACCACTGGGGTTAAAGCAGGATGTAAGGTGACTTAATTGTTCTTTGGTCACTTTACAAGGAACATTGGCAATGTAAAAATTGAAAAAAAGACAACACACATTGGTCACTGTACACAATAGACAGGTGGTCACTATGCAGAGAATTTTTATGAAGAAAACTTACACTAGAAAAAACAATTCACTAAAAAGGGATCAACATAAACAGGGGGTCACCATTCAAAGGTGGTCACTCCTACATTTCTACGACGAACTTACTCTCGTTATACCATGGCAAATATTTTCTTTACGATTGTCGTTTAACTATACAAGTTAAGACTCCTTTTTAACGTTACGCTGAAAACTAATATAATCCCGGGGAAGTTGAAATTAACAAAATCCAGAGTTTGATAGGCGTCGTTAGGAGTATTAAGCGCTGGCTCAGAAGCGTATCCTAACAAGTTATTCGGTAATTTTAAGTGGCAGCCATATCCCCTCATCAGTTCGTTTTGAAATTGCTCTTTATATTAGAGGTTGATGAATAAAAAACGAGCATTTTTTTCCGTACTAATAGCTGCTCGCTTTTACATTAGATATGCAAAGATGACGAGCCGAGAAGAATGAGGGTAAAAAAAACCAAAGCCATAAAAATAAGCCGTAAAAAGTATTCTAATCTGCGACTTAACTAACGTTCCCTGGTCGATGCGCCGTGGAAAAGCATCCGCCATATTGTTCCGTAGCTAGCAACACGAACCATTCATCACTCAGCGAGATCACTTCCGGAAAAGTGAAACTAATTTTTTCTCCAATAGGAAAATAATCGATATTAGGAAAAAGTTTACCTAGACGAAAGCCGAAATCGAGCTCGGCCTACTAAACGAGCCGTTAGGCGCGCGAATAACACAAAAGCAACTCAGCCGGGGCATTATTAAAGCCCATTTAAGATCCCCGTTTTTGCGCAGCGCCCCCTGCGGCGACTTAATTCTCGGCATAAATTTCAATTTACGATCAACTCGGTGACAGAGTGCGCGCCTAAAGCTCAAAATTGGGATCAGATTCAGTCAGCGCTGATCCCACCTTTTATCACTTTCACATAAATAATGAACGCGAGGTTCAATGAAGCTCAAACTCGTTCCCGATCAAATTTGGGGTAAAAACAACGTTTCTCTTATAACGCAAAATTCAAAGTTGGAATCCAGATTCCCTCAGCGATGACCTACTATTAGGGATACTCAAACACAAGTTTTACGCGTGGCACTTTTGGCAGTCGTGAAGTCACGTGTGCAAAAGGAATAAATTCGTTGGTTTAAAAACTGCGATAACCTCGATTTAAAGATTTTTAAACCACAAATAATAATATACAGTGTACATGAGACAAAAACATGACCGATCTACGACATTCTAAAGAGTGTACGCATAATGTACATTCCTTAACCATACTAAAGGTATTGATATCAATATATATATGTGAACATGTTCTATACCGTACATGTCTCAGTCACGTTTATTTCAAATACCTGTACATGTACCTGTTTGAAACAAGTGCCATCAGAATTGTGCTCATCTGAATACAGTAAAACCTGTTAAGAGTGACCACCAAAAAAAATGCAATGCTGGTCACTGTACACATGTGGTCACCATACAAAGAATGTCTGAATTTACAATGCCATGTTTTCAGTGATTTTTTTCGATCTGAATAACATGATTTTCTGAATTATTTGAGAACCACTGGAGTTAGAGCAGGATGTAAGGGGACTCATCCGTTATCTGGTCGCTTTATAAGGTACATTGGCAATGTAAAAATTGCAAAAAAGACAATAGACAGGTGGTCATTTTGCGGAGAGTTTTTACGAAGGAGATGTACACTAAAAAAACCACTAAAAAGTGGTCAACATAAACAGGTGGTCACCATTTAAAGGTGGTCACTTTTCCAGGTTTTTACTGTATTCGGTTATTATAAAAGACGTCCTCAAAGTGTACCGCAGTATACGTGTACTAGGCTATGTGAAATATTCCCATCTACGAGTTTATTCCAAACTTAAATGCAATAATCGTATCAATTCTGAATATATTCAATATGTACTACACTTACGTATCGTATAGGGTACACCGAAAGACCTTCGGAGCATCAATTCCGATTGAAAAAACTATACCGTACGTGAAGCGTGCTACATCGGTCATGTTAAATCATATTTTGGGATTTTTCCATCAAGAAACCAAATTTAACTACGCCCATTTTCATCGAGTTTGGCATTTTTCTCAATGCCAGAAATCCGCTCGATGGATGCATAGTGTAGCTGGCCCTTTAAGTAAGGCTGGCGTTTACGATAGTCTACTGCAGTAGGGCCGTTATATATCGCATATACCGTAGGATGTAGGGTATATTATGTCGTGAAATCCTAATTTGACAAACAACAATGGCCGTGGGCTTCGTGTGACAATTGATTCGTATACACGAGGACGGTGCCTCCCTCCCTCCCTCGAATAGAAAAGGGGGAGAAAAGAGCTAGGGAGTTATTTGCATCGACGTCTATATGGACCGCAGAGCGTAATCGCGCCATTTAGATGCAAATACACGCTCGTCGCCAAAGGAAAGCTTTTATCAGATGGGCTGCGAAAGGTTATCTCGCCATAATACCGAAAAAGGGATTTATGTACACGATGAAAGGCAGCGCGAATCGACGATGCTAAACCTCTGGAGGCGAACGTCACCCATCCTGCATTGGACCTGCGAGGAAAAGGCCCTTCGAGGTCGCCTTACCGATCAGATGATCCTATAGTGAGACACCCACGCGTCTTCTCGGTACACGTATCAGCATCATGTACGAGGTCCATTTTAAATCGAAAAAAATTTGCAAAGCTCATTGAACACCCTGTGATCGAACTTGCGATGATTAAGACGTCCCTTTTAAAATGAAACGATACTAGATAGAACCTCGTTGGACGCCCTGTACGGTAAAACCTGTTAAGAGTGACCAAAGAAATGCTATGTTGGTCACTGTACGCAGGTGGTCACTATTCGAAGAATGCCTGAATTAGATTAAAATAATGAACATGAACGCTGCACTTATACGTGCAGACTGTGATACATGTAGTGAAAAACCACAAAACCAAAAAAAGTATGGAATCATCATGTCCAAGGGTTAAAGTAAGATGTAACGTGACTCACGTGTAAAAATTGCAAAAAAAACAACGCACACTGGTCACCACGCAATAGACAGGTGGTCGCATAGTCACTATACGGAGAATGTTCATGAAGGAAATGTACGCTATAAAAAAAACACAGTAAAAAGTGGTCAACATAAACAAGGGGTCACCGTTCAAAGGTGGTCACTTTTCCAGGTTTTACCGTAATTGAAATTTGCTAATGACCCCTGAAGGAAAGCATTCAGGACGTACTCGTAGCATCTAAGTTATCGGTGATTGCCTCTTTCAAGGGGCAGCATCCACTTACGATTGCAGCCTCGGTTTTATGAAATTACTCGGCATTTACGTAATAATTTAAACAGGTTTTTTTCTGATTTTTTTGGCAAACGTTTGCGAAAAATTGTTCGACATTTTCATTATAGTCACAGCCACGATACTTTTTCTATTCTTCGTGAACACGCGATTTTGAAGTAAACCAGTACAGATATTTTCGGTATTAATTTAGGTATTTCATTTCAGGATAATATTCCTAACCGATATTCACTTATTACATCCGAAATAAATTCCTTGATCGGCATTATTTCCTAAAATTGCACCGCAGGTTTATCGATGTAATACCGTATATCCAAAATAAACGTGGGGCATCGAGTCCACGTAAGAAATTCTCCAAGAATGTGTCCGCGATTTAAAATAATTTAATATTCGAAATTGACTGCCCCACGCAGTCCCGTTTTAATAAATCCCATTTCGCCCTAAGTTGAGTGCGCCCCTCGTTTCATCCTCTGAAAAATCTCTCGCTATTCAATGGTTGCTTATTACTTATTAAAGCCCCATGATGAGCTCGGCTTAGGGTCGTAATCGGCCACAATATAAGGGATAAATATCACACTCAATTAAGTTCAATCACGGCTGTCAACGGACCTTAAATTGGACGAGGGAGCTAGCGAGGGGCCCTCCATCAATTCAACTGTTTTAAACGCATCGATAATGGGAGTGACGCTCGCTACGCCTGCCCTATTTACATTTCGGCTTGTTGACTTTTCAAACTTATTTGCTTTCCAGCACAAAATCTCACGGTGTCCTCTCCCCTCGTTGCTTTAATCTTACTGCGGGGCCATCCATAAACCCCTTTGTCAAATTTGACTAACAAAGAGGACGCCGTTTGTTTAGGCCTAAATGGACAAAAATTTGGGCCGATGTAGATTCGAGCTAACAGAAACCGAAAAAAAAAGTGAAAATTCCCATCAACCTAGCGTTTACTCTGTAAGAAAACTTTAATTATTGTAATTTCGGAGAAAACTAGATATAGCGCTAATCTAGCAAGATTAATATGATGACTTCATTCCCTGCAGGAATTCAAGGCTCGAGCTTTTCTATTTTTCTGCATCTCAAATGAGTGTACGAAATAATTCAACGCTGGAAATTTGCATTCGTGGAATAATGGAGTGAAATACATTTTGGTAACAAACGCACGACGAGAACAATCATACTGACATGTTTTTTAGATTAATAAAAGGAAAAGTATAAAACTGGAATATTCGTTCAATATACGGATCAACTGCATTTCTAATTCCGTAAAAAATGTTTTTCGCGAGAATTTTATGCGAGTGAATTGACATGTTTGATAGGATAATTAACACGAATGCTTTTATCCGCTACACGTGTTATTTCAAATACGAGTGAAAAACATTTTTTGTTTTGATTTTTTCACCGAACATCGTTAACTGATGGCGATGAAACGCTCGAGCTTTACAAACGTTTGATTAAAGCGTTGTTTTAATTTCCTCAAAAAAAAAATACAGTAAAACCTGGAAAAGTGACCACCTTTGAATGGTGATCACCTGTTTATGTTGAACACTTTTTAGTGTAGTTTTTTCTAGTGTACATTTTCTTCATAAAATTCTCTGTATAGTGACCAGTGACCGCCTGTCTATTGTGTACAGTGACCAGTGTGTGTTGCCTTTTTTAGCATTTTTTTTACATTGCCAATGTACCTTAAAAAGTGACCAGATAACAGATGAGTCACATTATATCTTGCTTTAACCCTTGTGGTTCTCAAATAACTCAGCCAATGTGTGCAGCCTCTAAGAAATATGGCAGGAATTTTATAAAAACTGGGGCTTGACAGATTTGACCTCATGCTTCTTATACTTTAACTTCAGTGTTTCTCAAATAATTCAGCCAATCATGTTATTCGGATCGAAAAAATCACTGAAAACATGATCATAAGAAGCTAAAAGCATTTAAAACATGGAAAACTTAATATTTTTTTCTTTTAAAAAAACAAATGTGTAATAAGGCAATAAATATAATATATGTAATGCACACGGACATGATGATTCTGTACCTTTTTGGTTTTACGGTTTTTTACTGCATGTATTACAGTCTACATGTACAAGATATAAGTTCAGTGTACATGTTCATTATTTTAATTCAGGTTTTTCTTGGTATAGTGACCACCTGTGTACAGTGACCAACATAGCATTTTTTTTTTTGGTGGTCACTTAACAAGTTTTACTGTAAAAAGAAAAAAATTGTAAAAACAAAAAACGAAAAATGAACCGGCACTTTGAAATAGTAGTTTATCTTTTGGCTTGATATCATTTAAGAAATTTAAGATGAATTAAACGCGCGCTATATGCATACATGTAGGCTATATTTCACGTAAACTGGGTTTACCTCAAACGGCACACGAGATATACACAGTACAGTAGAAAAGCCACAAATGGACCCAAGGAGAATACGAGAGGCAGAATCGAAAGCCATTAAAGAACCGCAATAAAATGATGACCAAAAACCGATAAACACAAACACCATTTTGTTTGCGAGAGGAAAATGCATTATGCAAATTCACCGAGATCGTAAACAATTGGCCAACCACAATTTAAACTGCGGTTGCGCCGGCTAGAAAATAAGCACTTTATAAATCGCGACAACCTCCTCATTTGCATGTAAATATATAGGAAGATACGAGTCTAAAATTAAATGTCTCTCGAAGAACCATGGCCCATTTCATCAACTTCGAATTGCATATCTTTAATTAAAACGTTAAGTGCAAAATACATCGAAAATTCCGTTATTCATTGTCGATAATGGAATTCATCGATGATGAAACGGAGATAACGGTCCTTTAAAGTTGCGTTCGCTTCCCCGACAATCTTAACGGAGTTTTAAGTACGTTACAACGATCATTTGGCGCAACCCATTGTTTCGTATAATAAAATTGCATTCTCGACACTCGCCTTATAAAATGCGCATGAATTTTAAGCATAAAATGCTGGACACGCAAACTTCAATCGTGCATTAAAATGTTAACGATATAGTTTTCGTCTCAATACAAAACATCGCAATTCATGCTAATTACGCATTTTTAATATTTTAGCTCTAAATATGATCATCTTCGTACAGTGTTCCCCAGAATGGAAAATTTGAAAAAGTCAGGGAAATTCAACGCAGTTATAGCGATCCAAAATTAATACAGTACTTCTACAAGGTTAGCTCAGGATCCATTTTCCGAGTAGAAATTTGAAAAACCTTTCCACATTTTCGAAGTATAGATCTGCAAAATTTTCCACGTTTTCCGAATAAATTTTTTTTTATATTTTACGAGGACAAGATTTCAAAATTTCCCACTTTTTCCGAGAACAAATTTTTAACATTTTCTGAACACTAAATTTTCCCATTTTAGAAAATTTTCATGCAATTTTTTTAGTTATTTTTAAAATTGTCGTTAGTAAGTTGAAAAAACCATTTTCCAGTGTCAATTTTTCACGCTGTCATTGGTCAGGGAAATTTTTTAAAACCTGGAAATGTCAGGAAAGTTGAAAATAAAATTTCTGCAAGGCAAAGCAAAACTCGCAAGGTGAATAGGCGAAAACAAAAACAAGAATTAATACAGCCAGCAAATTTCCCTAAATATTTAGTGCAACCCACAATCAGCAAACACATCGAAAATCAAACATCGATTAAACTAAACCTACTTCACAACACGATTTGATGTTTCTTACCTTATAAGACGCCACACATCTGAAATTTAGCCGAACAAGCGATAATGAGCACTGGGCATCTCAGGTGGGGAACATGAGGAGGGCGAGGTGGGGGTGGAAGTTGACTAAATATCATTGTTTTTAGAGTGAGGGGGGTAGGGGGAGTCGCGTCATCTGTTGCCATGACAACGGCGTGCCGCAGTGACGGTAACTCGATCTTTCCAATTTCGGGCATCCCACGAAGATGCGTATCACGGTGATGCTGATGCTGTTTATGCTGCTACTGATGATGATGAGGAGGATGAGGAGGAAGAAGAGTAGGAGGAAGAGGAGAGGCTGATGATGATGATGGTGATGGATAAAAATCAAGTTGGTTGAGAAAAAAAAAAGGCTAAAAAATGGTGGTACGGAGAGGAGCTGGTGAGGATAAACCGTCGACAGGCGTAATATGGATTCGGATCCAGTGGCACGGCACTACACCGATGATTGGTCAGGAAACGATGACGTCATAGGAAGAATGGGCCAGGAAACCGCATTGTTTGGGCGGCGCTCTATCTTGACGGCGTAACAAAGGTGGAAAAGGAGGAAAATTATTGATTGGTTACAATGGAGAAATCATCTTTGTCATTGGCTGCTAAGGAGTTAGGCTTAAAGCGAGCTAGCTGAGGACGTCCGAGAATCCATCGCTGCATGGCTGCGTGGAAAACCAGACTACTGGAAAAGCTGATTTTCGGAGGCTCCGATCGCAAATTTGACATTTTTTTTCTACCCCCTCCCCATTTGCCATACGCGAGTGTCCTCCTCAATCTGGATTCGTCGGAGGGAAAAAGTCAGCGGGTCTGATAAAACATCCTTCCTTCCGCGCCAATTCTGCATTAATATCCTGACCGCCTTATCGGATGCATCGTTCCGGCGTCGCGCCACATCCTACTACCAACTTGAACCAAATTCTGACTCCTCGGTTTCCAGAAGTTGTTCTGGAGCATCCGACTTCAGCGCTTTCTCCTATAACCTCCATCACCAAATTTCACCGAACTGCAGCTGTCGACGTGGGAGGTCCTCTCGTCAGGGAAATTTTCAGAAAACCACTTTCTGAAACCACTTCCAATCTTGGTAACCAGTGCTCGCGAAACCATACAAAGTGAAACTTGATTTTTTTTTCTCTTAAAACGCGGATTTCTTCAGACTTCATCACATCCTAACCGATTTCTTCAAATTTCTTCCATTTCCGGTCGTTTTTAAACATATCTTCGCTCGAAATTTTCGATTTTTTTTTGGTATCATTTAAACCCGATAACCAAACGTGCACGAAATGCGTTCCGACATTGCCAAATCCTAACCGGTATCACCGATTTTCCGAATTTCGTCGAATCAAAAGCAAAAATTCTGGCCGTCAAACTTTTTTTTTCCAATTTTTTTTTTAAAGTGTCCGGTTTTTTTTGGTATTTTTTTATAGGAAGTTTTCGTTTCTTTAAATTTTAAACGAGTACGAAACAAACTCATTCGGACATTTTTGCGTCAGTTTTCGCGAGCATCACGTCAAAACTTGAAAACTGCACCAGATTTTGTCTATTTCTGATTGATTTTTCGCGTAAAATCTCATCGACTCAAAAACAAACTCATCTTCAGCTCTCGGAAGCTCAAAAAGCCAGCTCGAGAGTGAAAACTTAAAGAGTGAAAACCAGCTTGAAAAAAAGCGCAGTTTTCGGAGCTGCGTGGAGGAGCGTGCGCCGAGTTTTTTGGGGGAGGAAATGGAGTGCGTCACGAACCGGAACCGAGCACGTTGCTAGAGGAAAAACATCGGAAGTAATCAGGAAAACGGTTTTCTCGCGCAACCTGTAACACAATAGGCCGTGAAAAGTGTCGGAAGCTTATCTGAACGGAAGGTAGTTACGGCGCTCCGAGCGCAACCTCTGAAAAGACAACGGGCTCCATTGTTGAAAACTGCTAGCACAAGAAAACACCGCTCGTATATTAAGGTCTGGAAAAAAAAAGTCGCGGGAAAAACCTCAGTTCCGATTGCCGGATTTCCGACCGACGCCAAATATCAGTGATCGAGCAAAAGCTCCGGAAAAAAAAAATAAAGTGTGCTTCGCTTCTTTTCCGTCGTGATTTTATGAAACGACCTCGCGTCCGTTAGAAAATGATTAACGAAATTAAGAAGACAATTTTAACACGGAATTTGCATCACTCGACGCTTTTCACGAAACGATGATTTCCAGCGGCGAAAACGAGCTTCACGGTACGGAACGTTTTTGGTAAAAAAAAAAAAATTACTGGAAATATATTTCATTGTTGCAAAGGGTAAAATAATTATTATTGCGAAAAAATCTAAAGAAAATACGTCTTTGGTAGTTTTGTTTTGAAAAATAACTGAAAATATTTTTAGCGGAAATTTCTGGACATGTCTGGTTGAAAATTTGCGGAAATTGTTACGGAGAAAACGAACGAAATTGTATTTTAGTGAAAAATAACGCGTAAAATATTTTTAGTGGAAATTTTTGGATGTTTCTAGTTGAAAATTTCTGGACATGTCTGGTTGAAAATTTGCGGAAATTATTACGGAGTAAAACGATCGAAATTGTATTTTAGTGAAAAATAACGGGAAATATTTTTTGTGAAAATTTTTGGATATTTCTAGTTGAAAATTTCTGGACATGTCTGGTTGAAAATTTGCGAAAAATTACTACGGAGAAAACGAACGAAAGTGTTATCTTGGTGACATTTTTTTCGAAAATATCAGGTCAGATTTGGGGAATGTCATTGAAAACAAGACCGAGAAGCATTTTTGGACGATTTGAATCGGAAAGTTGTAGAATACATTTCGGTGAAAAAATTCAGTTTGAAAATGTCGGAACGACTCGTAATTAACTGAACATATTTAGAGAGTTTTTTTTATGATTCTTGAGTATAAATTGAAAAAAATGCTAAACTTCTCTAAAACTTTGATCCATCAGGATGGAATTTTTAATTTTTTAAAAAAAAAGTCAGTCAAACGCAGCCCGAAGAAAAAAAACATGGCAAAATAAACTCGGCAAATTAACGATGATTTTGAAAAATTTCAAAAATTCGGGATACTTGTAGTTTTGTAGAAAATCTTAAATTTTTCCTGGGTTTTGTTTGTTTTTTTAGCGATTTTTAATGGTTTGCCAGCGACGGTAAAATATTTCAGTTAATTTTCTCATACCGAATGTTTCCTAATTATTTCACAATTCCTGGTAAAGTTAGGAAAACTGGTTTAGTTTACGAATTTTGTGTTAACATCTGCGCCCATTTTTCGCACAGCTGCTGATTAATTCGCGGAATCTTCAATCGTGAAATCTGCGGCAAAATCATTGTGAGTAAATGCAAAACCACGATTCGAGTCGATAGTTTTTGGACAAAAAAAACTTAATCCGATTGAAGACTCGAAAATTCGGATGCAAAGGAGGAAACCGGACCCTGGCCCGGACTATTCAGCCACTGCCATGTTATATGCCGGTAAAAATCACTTTTTCAATTATGTAATTGAATTAATACCAGCTTTCAAATGAGTATTTTTGCAAAACCGGTTGCATGGATCATAATGGAAAAATTATGACGTTCATTGATTAAAATATGAATTCAAGATTGATAACGAGTGTATTAATTGCAATATATGAACAGTATATTTTAAATTTCATGCGCAATGATTTCGGCTTTGAAAATCTGAGTTAAGATACAAAATACAGTATAGTTAAATTCATGTTAAATAAGGGGTTCCAATTGGGATTACCTGACTGAACAGGATTAAACATGGATGACTGACTTAATCAACCACCGATGTTTATGGTCATTTAACTAGTCGATGCAACCGGCCACGACCTTAATACCTCAAAATATTTTACATGTACATGTGCATGTACTGTAAATTTATATAATTTGCGTTAGGCCAATTCGAGGGACATTTTAATATGGTTAATATACATATTATTCCCTTAACATATAAAGGGTAAACCTATATGCAGTAAAACCTGGAAAAGTGACCACTTGTTTATGTTGACCACTTTTTATTGTATTGTTTTTCTAGTGTACCTTTCCTTCATAAAAATTCTCTGTATAGTTACCAGTGACCTCCTGTATATTGTGTACAGTGACAAGTGTGTGTTGTTTTTTTTGCAATTTTTTCATTGCCAACGTACCTTAAAAAGTGACCAGATAACGGATGAGTCACGTTACATCTTGTTGTAACCCTTGGACATGATGATTCTGTACTTTTTTGGTTTTGTGGTTTTTTACATGTAGTAAAAAGCAGGTATTCAGGCATTCTTTGTATAGTCACCACCTGTGTACAGGGACCAACATTGCATTTTTTTGGTGGTCACTCTTAACCGGTTTTACTGTAAATTCCTTTTAGTCTATATTCATTCGTATACTCGTTTTACACAAGATTCATATGACATACCGTATTGACTATGCGCATTGCTATATGCTATATACATTGTAGTATAATTTTTCTCTGAATATCCACACGTATGCACACAGTTTTAACGGACTGGCTTCTTGAAATAAGCTTTCAATGAGCATTAAGCATTTCTGAAGCATTTATAGGACAAGATTCTATAAGACTCAGATATGTAGCTAAAATTCAACAACTGTTAAAGTGAAATTGCGGTACATTATAGGTTCAGTAAATATGACAACGCCCGATGGCGCCACTCGACTTACACGTATGTACAAAACGAGCTTCCGTACAGCAAGCTTCGTAGTTTTACGACAGAAAAAGCGCAAACACCATGGTGGAAATGTCACGAATGTGGCCCCTAAACTCTTCTAACTGCATTTCGGGCGCAATTTCGTCAAGCCGAAAACTCACTTGAAGGATTTCGAGCAAAATCTAGTAAATAGTACAACAGGATTTCAAGCGGGGGTTTCTTTTCATTGGCTTTTCCTCTTTTTTTTTTCTAAACGAGGTTGCCATTCTTTGTGCGCCATAACACGGTGATTGCATAGGACAATTTCCTTTTCTTTTTACCCTCGACTCCCCCCCCCCATCCACCCACCAAGTTCCCTCTCGTTCGCCATTACGTTGGCTTTTCACTCGCTTTGGACTATCTTCCCTCCATCCCCTTAAACGCAACCCCATTTCTGAATCGTCCGTCAAATTAGGTGTGATTTTCTTCAGTCAAAGTGAATACTAGTGCAATGAAAGTGAAGCCAAATGATTGCTTGCCAATGACCACCTTCCACCCTTAATCGCCCTTCAAAACGATCTCAGCGCCACCTATTGGTACCTCTATTCCTTGGGCACTTCTACGCATTGATCCACGCAAAATTTGTACGTGTTTTTACGCAGCTATGAAGTTCAGGTATCGAGCAGTTTTTGCGAATGATACGGATTAGATTCTTTTCTAATAAATCACTAGTTTTGTTGTTGTTGGAATTACTAAATTTTGTTTGAATTAATTGAAAATCTATAAAATCAAATTACGTTCCGAGCGATTTAATGTATGGTACATGCATAAATTTAAGATAAGAATGTCTGTTTGATATGAAATTAGTTGAACTACTGCTGCCTCCAATTTGATTTTGGTTCAGAAAATTCGCGTGTACAATAATTACAACATCCCAAAACTTTCTAATATTTTAAAAGAAAAATGTTTCCATTTTCAAATTTTCTTTTCCATCGTGAAAGATCGATAATGATTTATTCGCAATAGGATATAAACAAAATGGCGTCTATACATACTTTTAATGATCATACGTAATCATAATGTATATCGTATTTACTATTTACTTTTCTGATACAAGGGGCCTTATACCAGCTTATACCAGCAAAACTGAATGAAAACAAAAGTTTTTTCAGACGATACATAAGGCAAACTTTACACCCAGCTGTTTCTCTACAGGAATCATTTTTCACTTTTTTTTCACTTTAATGCCCATATTACGGAGGTTTCGAAACACTCGAGAGCGTGTTTTCATCGTGAAAATCATCAGCTTCTTTGAAATGCTCGCTACACAAATGCGTCCTCAATGGATGTATGACGCACAATGCGTCGAAATTGGGACAAAATCTAGTAAATTGTTCGCTCCCTACGATCGCACTTTGATGACGATTATAGACTGAGTAATCATGGGTTCAAACGACAACTAAACCTTACTCAACGCTATGCGGGGTTGCAACAAAGTCTCGCGTTTCTAACTTAATCCAAAATCTATAACATTATATTAAGATGTGAGATAGCATTCACGTTGAGTCTACAGTAAATAAGGAATTAAGCGCCGGACCCGTAATAGCCGCCTGCCTTTAATAATCGCCGGGGGGGGGGGGGTTCCCCGGAATTTGCAAATAAGCGTCGGGGCGCTTAATTCCGTATTTACGGTATATTAATTCAAAAACAATGAATTTTACATCTTCGGTCCAGAATTAATTATAAATGCTGCATTTGAAGCTTTTAATTTGTTCTACGTGTAGTTTTGGATTTTTAGATTTGGGTTATTAGTCTCGGTATATTAATGCACGATTGTGAAATAATATGTGGAATAATTTAAGGTTTCGAAATCAAAGTTAGAAACCCTTTAATTCGTATCTTTATTAAACATATTAACCGCGTGTTTTTATCTAATCCATTTAACTCGTTTCGTGAAATAACGATTATAAAAACTAAAGTTCATTATTTTTTAAAACATTGTTATTCTAAATGAATATATTCTATAATACAACCTTTATCATCGATGATACTTATGATTCCCAATACACCGCACATTTCATGTATAGTTCAACATTGAAACATATTCGTTGCTGAGAAATTCAGTTTTAAAATATTTTTTTAGAAAACTAGAGGAATTAATAATGTTTACCAAATACATGTACGTCTGCTCCGCAAATAACATAGCACTAATTTATTTTTCCTTTTAAGCTTTCGTCAAGTGAGAAGACTAATAATGGAGGACAATCAGTAAACGTTAATTAACATTGATTTTTCTGTGTTTTTTTTTAGAGTCTTCATACGCCGAAGCCTTACGAAAGTCTGGCTGGGGTTCAGCCTCACCCTACGATAATCAGGCTCACAACACTCATGGTGAATATAACGCAATTTTGCATTTTTTTTATAACTTAGAGCGTTTAGTAAGCTATACCTAGTGACGGCTTAATACACGCATCTTAATTTTTTTAAATTACTGGAACTTAATCCGGCGAAATGGACAATTAAAATTAAGATCACACCCTGCCCCTGATGTCAGGCAATCAGTGAATACTTCAGTGTCGGCAGTGATTGCTCGTCATCAAGGGGTAATTATAGTAAACAGAAAAACCTCAGCTAGCACTCGGAAGCTAAAATTTGTTTTTTATGCTGAAAATTATTACAATTTGCTTAGAAAACATTAAAAACCGACTATCGTTATTTTT
Source organism: Megaphyllum sjaelandicum (assembly GCA_034698745.1). Taxonomy (NCBI): domain Eukaryota; kingdom Metazoa; phylum Arthropoda; class Diplopoda; order Julida; family Julidae; genus Megaphyllum; species Megaphyllum sjaelandicum. Next base: position 807 of record JAQGBX010000282.1, on the reverse strand, counting down.
CAAAAAAATCAATCACACACGGCAATAAGAGTAGTTGCATCGCAATTACAGACTCCGATTGTAAATATCAATCGTCTTGTCGGTTTTTGTAACAGGCTGCCCATCGCTGATAACCCTCCCCATTAACCCGGGCTTGGAACCGGCAATAATAGCGAAATACTTTACCGTGCCACCCTTACCTAATCGAGAGGGAGAACGGGACGAGAAAGGAAGACGGCCAAGGCCGAATTAACAAAGGAACAATCCCATCATGTGCTTGGGGGATATATTATGGAAAACCATGAAAAACCACAATCAAAATAGCCGACCCAGGAATCGAACCCGCTCTACCGAAGGCGAGATGTAACACTTCCCCCTCCCCCCAGCACTGTATGTGCTGACTGTAGGGTATTGTTTTGAATTGAATTGAGAATGCTACCACTCGGCCACCTCTCCTACAATGTCGTTACTAAACATTACGAATAAAACCAGGATGGCCACAGGTCAGGGAAGTCAGGGAATAGTCGGGAGGGGGGGGATGTAAAGTGGTTATGGAAATGTCAGGGAAATTTGTGAGGGGTACGGGAAATTTTTTCAAATAAAAGCAAAATGCTATCCTTGCACTCAGTGTGCTAGCAGCTCCATCCCCAATCCTCTTCAGCTAGACTCGTAACAAAATGTTGTTTTGCCAAGCTTATCATTGAAATTTTTTTTAGTTTTCACTAGCGGACAAACCCGGCCTTGCCCGGGTAAAAATTGTTGTTTGATTTTCTAACCCCTTTTATGCGACCAGGAGTTAGATTTAGCTGTCCTTTGTCTCCAAAAGAT
>JAQGBX010000281.1:0-40162 GCA_034698745.1 Megaphyllum sjaelandicum | reverse complement strand
AAATGCTTTTTGCTTCTTATGATCATGTTTTCAGTGATTTTTTCGATCTGAATAACATGATTGGCTGAATTATTTAAGAACTACTGGGGTTAAAGCAGAATGTGAGGTGCCCATCCGTTATCTGGTCACTTTAGAAGGTACATTGACGATGTAAAAATTGCATAAAAGACAACACACACTGGTCAATGTAGACAATAGACAGGTGGTCACTATACAGAGAATTTTTATTAAGGAAATGTACACTAGATAAACAATACACTAAAAAGTGGTCACATGTGGTCACCATTCCAGGTTTTACTGTAGGAAAATGGCGGATTTATTAAATTAGTTCCCAAAATTGTTTTAATACGAACAATGTTGATGAAAAAGAATATTAACCAATATTATTCTACTTATAAACTGGACAATTTATAAGGGTTCAGGAACAGATAAGCTTGAATGTTACTGCAAAATGTTCACCATTGCAACTGGCAAGCCATTTGCTAACATGCTGTTATAATGAAACACGTGCAATTTGAGAATAAAAGTTGCCTAGTTTCATAAGTAATTTCACTGAAAGCTGTTTGTTGGTCCATTTGGTGAAGTGATCTCGTTTTTCTAAACGCATATCGATTCGTGTTTCACGTGTGTGTTTTTCATGGGAAAGTTTGACTATGCCCATCATTGGATGCGAGGTGTTTTACCTTGCTCTGTTTGTTTGTACCACCGAATCGATTCGCTTATTGGGTATGATATACCGTGTTGGTCGTCACGCCTATTCGCCACTTCAATATCATAGCAGCCTCAATTCCATTTCCATCTATTTTCTGCTTTCGTACTATCGTAGTCAAATGGGAACGTTTTGCTTGAAATGGAATAATGTGCGTGTACAGACATACACACGGGCCTTATCGAACGAATATAGAAACACGAAAACACGATGTAATATCGTTCATTGGATCCGGGAATTATTTTTGGTTGGCTTAGCTCTCTTTATTTAGGCCAAGGCCCGGTAATATCAACTCTGATGTTGCATTGTAGGTCACGGGTCCATAAGTTATACGCTGTTCCAGACTTGTGCTGTAGTGAATGTTTATGAGCCATATCCATTCGGTTGAATCGGTATCCATTTAACGATATTGTTGCCAGACTGCTTCTGTCTTGTCTGATAGTATATTACGCGAGCAATTAAATCCATCAAAGTTCACCTTGACTTTGGCGGGATTAAAAGAGTTACGTTGTATCAGTTTACGATGCAACAACGGTAATATATACGAATTCATTAGTATTTTCTGCGCTCTTTAATGTCCCCCTAAAATGTGCTGCTAATTCGTTTACTGTTGAATTATGCATACGATGAATGTCAATGTTGAAATTTAGCAGCTTGTTACGAAGGCCACAAAGACTAGAGAACTTGATTTGCAGAAATGCTGTTGTGGTGGACTCGCGGACATCAGACGGTCACTAAAATCACGTCTGTCGCAGTTTGTTTTCCATATCAGTTAGCTGTTTTCTAGTCTTGGTTGTTAATTCGTTTGCTACGTTTGACTGTTATGGTCGAAACTGAATTTATGAATAGCAAAATTTGCACCCTATAACCCGATGCTGCATGTGTCATCCTCAGATGTGCGAATTCAACTGCCTCGCACGTTTTTGGTACATGTACTTGGCGCACTTTGATCATAAAGCGTTGAATATTTTTTTAGGTTTGTGTGGCATCGTGACTATGACGATTTCTGCATCTCTTGATAACCGAGGAATTTTGATATCACTCGAGTCGTCTAACGGAATGTCATGCATAACATTAATGAAATCAGTTCGATGGCCAACATTAATCTTAGTCCAATATCGAGCTGAAATTCCAGCCTCGAGATAATGAAAATCCTTTAATGAGAAAAAATGCGAGACAATGATGTAGCTGAGTTATTCTATTAGAAGCTGGCAGATTTCATTCGCTGTCATATGTACTTCTATTGGATGAGATGGAAATGTTCGGTCTTATCTCTTCCATGTCTTCTGTCCTCGTTTTATTGGTATTATTTCTCATTGTCTGTGTGAAGATCGTTTTACGTCAAGATGCATTTTGCGCTCACTTTTGACATTTTCTATTTTCGCTTTCCTTCCTTTTGTCGTTCAACGAGGTTAGAGACTTTAATGGTTCATGCGGCTGCTTATAACTAGTTACTAGATGGATATGACAGAAGTTCCAGAAATGAACTTGAGCCGTTTAGGCCTACTGGTTGGTATACGTGTACAGTGAAACCTGCATTGTTAAGAGTGCAGACCACAAAAAAATTGTTATGTTGGTCACTGTACACAGGTGGTCACTATACAAAGAATGCCTGAATTAAACTAATGAACATGAACACTGCACTTATACATGTAGACTGTAATTTACGTAGTACAAAAACCACACAACCAAAAAAAGTACAGAATTATCGTGTCCAAGGGTTAAAGCAAGATGTAACGTGACTCATCCGTTATCTGGTCACTTTTTAAGGTAATGTACAAATTGCAAAAAAAGACAACACACACTGGTCATTGTACAGAGAATTTTTTAAAGGATGGTCACTTTTCCAGGTTTTACTGTTTTAGAATTTTAAGGCTTCCGTGCTTTGGAAAAAGTTCTGACAGATACAGTATTTACTACGATGAAAGAATGTTTGAAAAACGTATTGGATGCATTTTTTCCTCTCAGCAGTGATTTCAGCAGGCGCATTTTATGGTGTTAAAAAGCAAAACAAGCAGTAAAGGTACTAAAATTAGACGTGTCATTTTTGGGCGCCCTATTTTTTTAGTACCTTGAGTTCATGGTTAAGTGTATGGGCTGTGAACGAGACTGCTAATTCCGGGAGCTTTTTCTTGTCAACGTTTTCGTTTTATTTGCTGTACAACTTCTATATCTGCAATACAGCCTACTGTATGTACAGTCGAACTCGGATAAGTGAAACCCGCTTAAATGAAAAAACTGATAATTGAAACAAATGGTCAAACCCTGAACTTTTGCCCTATGTTAAATGAAACCGGATAAGTGAAAACTGCTTGAATGGAAAACCCGGACAAGTGAGCATTTTTAGCGAGCTTGAGTTGCACCATTTGTACGCAATTATACATGGTTAAGTGAAAATCGGAGTTATTTAATAAACAATATAGATTCTCAGCGAGTGCTACTTCAGTCGACTTGCCTTTTTACTCTACCATTTATGAAGTTAATCTTTCACTTACTTGCCGCAGTATCCCATAAATCAAATGCAAATTTTTGCTCACAGTTGAAAACTAAACTCACCTCTGCATGAGCCAGGAAGAACTAATGTCAGCACCAAAAAGAAAATTCACTTTTCTGACTTTGAGCATGTAGCAACTTCTTGCTAAGATCCTGATGTTGACAAATAATTCCAGTTTGTCGGATTATTGATACGATTTAAAAAGTAATGTTTCGTGTTGAAAACTTTGTTTAATAACCAAAATACTAAGATAATAAGTTACTCCTTATTGTTTCAACATAAACTGAGGTAAAAAAAGCGCTTCTATGCAAAATCCGCATACGTGAAAAACCGGATAAGTGGAACAGTTTTCCTTGTCCGGACGGGTTTTCACTTATCCGAGTTCGACTGTACTGTACATGCATTCACAAAACCATTTTGCTGCAGTTTGATTCCATTCCATTTATCAGCAACCAACACTTTCCGCGCTACTATGGAGCAGATTATTGGCAATTTAACTAAATTGAACTTTGTCCTTATTGGAGTGAACATGTTTTTAAAAAAAAAGCCTCAATGACACTTTGTTATTGTCCAATTTAGGCCATAAACTGCGTGTTTACAAAGCAAGGTTTTTCCTTGCACCGATTTTTTTTCATTTTATTGATATGGTATCACTGAGATTCTGTATTAGGCACGATTACTTGCGTGTACTTTGAGCTACTGTACAAGTACATGCAACTCGTTTATGCAGCGATCGCTTGTATCACAAACTGAATTGCTGATTTTCTACAAAATCTTTATTTTCACACGGTCTTTTTTAAACCTCCTACACGTGCCTATGAAATAAGAAACCATGCAGGTGTGCAATATTTTCTTTCTTTGTTAATGTGTTGTTCACTGCAAGCACGTGTAGTGCACCTTCATGCAATGCTACAAACATGTTCTGTCAGGTTTTTTAGAGCCAAGACTAATTTTGTCTGAACAATGAAAAACCAAGAGTGCAGTTTCATTGCTAAGGCTGCGTTCATAACGAGCTTGTTTCCAGTCGCTTAGTGGTAGCCTGCATGTTATGCAGACGCGTACCACTAAGCGACACTGGTTTTGTTTGAAAACCAATCTAGCTTAGCGGTAAGCGTCTGCAATTCCACTAAGCGACACCAGTTTCAAGCGACTGGAAACAAGCTAGCTATGAACTGCGCCTAATGCCAGTTATCTGGTAAACAACGTTGAGAATTCTTCCGTCAAATGCAAAGTTAAAATATTGCTTTTCGCAGTTTTATTTAGCTGGAACTACATGCACACATGAATTATTCGAAGAATATTTCGCCTGTAACTCCTATATCTATCTGCATTATGACTGCATTACTGAAGCAGCACATCATCTTGTTGGTTTTCAACAAATCGATTCGAAATTGGAATCAAATTGAATCCGATGCTATTTTTAGGTTCTCCTATATTGTTAACGTCTGCCAATATGCTGCGGCAGCTCCTTTAGCAATGATTTAAAAAAGCTAAACGAAATTGAAGATCAAATTGTCATCATCGGAGAAGCCTATAATAGTTTCAGTTTACTATAATTGCACCATGGCTAATAACTTGTGGATAAAAGAAGTAATAGGCGGCATCATACAGGATTGTACATGTATAAGAATATTTTAAGAGCCCTATGAAAGTAAAAGCTAATTAAACTTTTGGGACAATTAAATACCAAATATCATTACAGTGTACATTATAGCCTACGTATTTAAATTGTTGCGATTCTTCTGTAATGTTTTAGTATGCAATATTTATTATTATTTAAACATGTTATATTATTAAATAAGATCATATTTTAAGCCATGATAAATGTGTAAAGCTTCTTTTGAAATACTTCAGGCAAGCTGTCTTGGGTGTAGTTGTTCCTATAATATGGCCACCAACATGTACACGCGAGCAAGTATGGGCAGTGTGAATCCATAAGGGGGCGTCCATAAATTACGTGAGGCTTTTAGGGGGGGGGGAGGGGGTCGAGCCGAATCTCACCCAATCTCACTTGGGGGAGAGGGGGGTCTCGGCAAATATTACGTAAATTTTTTTTTCACATGGACATGTTGGTTCCAGCAGTCACTCTTGAGACCATAATGAGTCCCCGTGGACTGCACTATATAGAATGAATATTCTTTTACGAATTTTTGTAGTTCCTGTTTAAGTATTTCATTGTTCGATTTTCTTACTGTGATTCTATAGACTACGTTCTTAGTAGGCTTAAATACTAGTCTTCACTAGTCTTAAATAAAATAATTAAGCAAATTGTGTTTTTTTTAATGAATCCAACGCAATCAAGCACAGATTAACGTATTTACACTAAAAATACGTATTTTGAAAAATCTCACGTGAGATTATGGAGTGGGGGAGGGGGACGACATCTCACCAGGGGAGGGGGGGGTCGAAAAATCACCAAAAACGGCTCACGTAATTAATGAACGCCCCCTAAGCGTCTTATAAATTTACATGGCTGGCAAGTGGAAATGTATTCGTATTTTAAGGAAGTTGGCTCGGACATTGCAGTTTTATTGCGATGTTTTCAGGACTTGTCACTAGCTGTTGTCTGCTTTTTAATTACTACTTAAAACTATACATAATTCTACTGCGTCGTTTTCTTCCAAAATAATGACTCGGTGTCGTAATGTGATAATCTTTTATATAACTCTCACGAATTGAGATGGTCCACATGTTGTTCTCACTTTGCAACTTTTAACTCGTTTATGTACTTTATCGTGTTGTACCGAAGTGCCTGCTACGTGTAAATTGTCGAAATGATACTGCAAATAGTCAGTTTTTGATTAATGGCCGATGGAACAGCAGTGGTTAAAGCAGCTATTAAAACAATCTAACATACAGTAAATGTTTAGTCACGATTTATACAGCACACCAAAACGTAGTCTGGTTTTAAGAAGCAATTTCCTAGTTTAAAATTTATTTCCATTAAGAACACAAATGGCGCAAATTTGTGAGTTAATTTTAGGGGTACAATTTTTTGTCTAGTTTCATAAGCAGTGGGATAAATTCGTTAACGTAAATTTTGAATTTACTTAACGCTCGTACTGTATTTCGGTACTTTGCGGGTAAGACATTGCTTATCATTGCCTACAAATATTTAAAGTCGTACACAGTGGGCTGGTCTTACATTTATGAACTTCATCCATTTTTATTCGTTTCTTACTACTGTACCTTTTTTGTTTTTGCAACGACAGGATTTAAAAAAAATTAATAATAGCACAGTATATTTTCTAATTTATATTTAGCAAGTTTTAGCAATATTTTGGCTACCTTTTCTTTATTTTTTGTTGTTGAAAAAAAACAGAAAAAAATAAGAATTTCCTATTGGCATGTCTACACAATTTCAGGTAAATTTGAATTTTTACTTGGTCGCATTAGTAATGCATTAGTAAAGTATTAAAAATGCATTATTTTAATGGAATTTTGGTGTCTGAAATAAGTCGTAAATGTACCTAACCACCCGGTTTACCGAGGACCCCCTGTATGGACGTGAAAATGAAGTGACTTCCAGGTGGCAGTACTGTAGGCACAATTTTAGGGTGATAATGGATATAGAAGGCTGCTTTTATCTCCTGCTACACGCTGGTCCATTCTTCGAACGATTGCCGCAGTTTTCATAACAAAACCTAAGCGAATTGTTTCTGATGTGCTGGATATTATACGCCCTGTGATGCCGGCCCCCTGTTGGCCTCCCAGACAATGATCACGTGCTGTCGGCATCCTTGCCCGCTCGCAGTTCTTTGAAAGTGCAGCTCTTTTTGGAAAAAGTTAACCCCATTCACGTTTAATGAGTCGTTATTGAGATTAGCTCGGGCACAAATCGAGGGTGAAGATTTATGATCGAAATTATCTGGATCGTGTATAGACCTAGAAGGAAACGGCGATGGAGTGGCTAAGTTGGGGGTGTGAAATGCAGAAAATGTCACTGTTTGTGTTATAATCTGGGGCAGGAATATGTGCCACCAGTGCCAGGCACATGTCCTCCCCCATGCTGGGAACATGGCAAGGGGGATGTGGAATTGTGGGGTGCCACTGCTGGGGACTGTAAACTGAGGAACAGCTGGAACGGTAGTAGGCTGGGGCTCCGGGTCCCCAGGGTTGCAACTTGGGTTTTGATATGGTGGATACTATACTTATAGAGGCCAATATTGGGATTCAACCACCTGTGATTTATGCATATATTAACGATGTGATTGTACTTGCTAGCTATTTTTTTCATTTTACTGCCAGGTAATAATTAAATTATTATAACAACCATGCATACTCCATACGTGCACTGTATTCTGTGAGATCTTAAATCTGTTTCAACAACAGTATTTGGAAAGTTCGTGCACTTTTGCTGGTTAAATGTTGGTTCCTCAAATACAGTATGTCGTTATAACGGCCGTTTTTGGTATCACTATGACAACCAAATCGAACCAAGAGATGATTGCAGAGCAGGTGTCGTGTATAGTTATTATATGAACAAACATCCTCCGCACATTACTTGACCAGCACAACTCCAATAAATGCAAAATACGTTCTTTGGTTGCCACTATGGTTATGCCAACAAACGTAAGACATTGTGCCTTATATATGCTCTATAAATTACTTATTTTAATGCACCTCGATGCATGCATACTAATTGTTATTCTTTTTGGTAAAACATTAATTTTTTGTTCTTTGTATTATTACTCGTAAACCCTAGTCATAAAACAATATAATGTGAAAAAATTGCGTGGCAGTTACGGATCTTCAAATTTCCTCCAGACTTTTTTGTCTCCTTTTTTGCGACTCATGTTTTTGTAAGCTCTTTTCATAAAAAAATTTCATTCCACCCTCGGGATTTCTTTTTTTTATTTTTGTAAATATCCGGTATTAATAATATAATGCTATACACTTGTACAGCATATGTAATTTTGCATGAATATTGCATTTCTAATATATAAAGTCGTATCTTTTTTTATTTGTAGATGAGGGTGTGCGTAAACCCCACCATTATATTCAGCGCAGAATTCCACCGGGTGAGTGCAATTTGATTATTCGAGTTAAACCATTGCATGACTTTTGCAGTAGTCTGATCCATTTGAGCAACTGCCCAAGTGCGATACAGTACTCTGACAAACTTTGTTTGCGAATTGTTATAGAGTACATGTACGTACACCTGCACTATATAAAAATACATACGGAAAATTTGTTTTTCCGCGTGGAATAACATTGATTCGCTAACAATTTCTGGTTTAGCACTCTCATAACTGTAGCACAGACATTTACGCCTGTTGTTACTTTACGCCATGACATAGAAACGGAACCCGATGGATAAGCTATAGGATTATACGTTATACGAGCGTACTGTCTAGCGTCTATTCATACTGGAATTAAAGTCAATCGACGTAATAGCCAATAGAACGTAATGTTTCTGCAGGGTAGTTGAGACAGTTACGCTGTCGTATCTCGCAATCGACCAATAGCAGCCGACTTTAAACTGTTTATTGGTCTGGAGAAAAGGCAAGACAAAAAGTCAGAGGGTGTTATTTTGTCAACTACAGTGTATATAGTATGCAGCAGTGAGGAGACGACTGTAAAATGTACAACAAACACTATAAGGCGACATTATTATATGGTCTAACTGATTTGGGCTCCATTATTTCGCTTCAAGTCGCTGGTTAACGACTTTTAATAATAATCCATCCGGACCAGTAATTACTATTGGCGCGCGACATAATTCGGACCGTTAGTCGCAGAGAACATCTTGGCAATGATATAACATACTGATTATGTGCTGATAAAATTACCTTTCGATGAGAACCTGCATTGCCCATTATTTTGCCGTTGCTAATTCTCCAGAAATTCCCGAGTCTAGCTCCGCCATGTGGTGCGTTGTTTTGTTTTTGTTTGGCGTCAACATCGGTAATTGGTTAGGGATTTTCAGCAAATTAGGTGGGATATGGCTATTCAGTCATACTGTCATCGATATTAATCTCCTGTATACCAGCGTAACTTCGAATTTGGTAAACTTTTAAGCAAAAATATTGGGAAGTTGTCCATGAAATATTGCTAAATTTGCATACGCAAAAATTTTTCGTTTACTGGACCTCCTGACAGTCTAGTCAGAAATTGAATAGGACTAAAAATAAAAGTTGGTGGAAATTCCGTATAGTTCTCTGGCTTCTACGCCATCGATAAGATTGTAAAAAGAAATGAGAAATGCATGCATTATGATGAGTGTATTTTTTTGTTTTATACTTTTGAGAAACGTGTATTTATCTTTTTTCACTATTCCAAAATAAAACTGGACGATTTCGATTTCAGCCCATAAGTTTTTAGAACCTTATTTACTGCTTTTGCATTATTCTAAGATATATAGGCATAAAACGCTGTCAAAAAATCAGCCATTATATACAGTATCACTATTAACAAGTTGTGTATACAAGTAATTGTATACAGACAACTTATTTCTGTGAGCTCATGAAGCTTCTGACTAACCATTGGATTGCTGAATTCGTAAGGGAATGAGTGAAAACATAAACAGAATGATTAGGAGACGGAAACGACAAAGTAAGATTGCTGCTCTGTGGGGATCATGGGGGTGGAGGATCCGGAATTTTGTCAAGACGCCTTGATGTGGATAATCCCACTAGCTCATTAGGGATTTGCTGAAAGAACACAAAGTGAATTTCTTGGCTTGTCTCTGCTACTATAGTAAATCGACTGTACATACGTGTACAGCTGTATATGCACTGCGCAATATGTACATCTATATATCGCTGTGTTGTCAAAAGATTTTATGACCGCAGACTGCTTTGGCTCGATGAGACCGCGCAGTGTTGGTTCATCTCACAATTATTACTCGTACTAATATACTCGCTGGTGCCTTATGAAAATAAAATGGCACAAGGTCAGCTGAGCATTAAATGTTCCGATAACGAGCATGCCGTACAAAATGTGCAACATTAATGAAAGACGCGTTCAGAATGAGCACCAGGGTTCTATTTACGATTATGTACATGTACTGCATCGCCCTGAAGTTCCCTGAACATGGTTCGAGAGAAATGCCATTCAGAAGTCTATGCATATGCAGTACATACACTGTATATACCGTTTATGTTTCGTGTCCGTATCCATCATTCTTGCCTCCTAGCTAGCCTCACTCAACACTCGAGGAATTCAATTGACGCATCCCAGCACATCATTGGCGCGCTGTTTGTTGGCTTCTTGTCAAATATGTTGGAAATAAACGAGAACTGAGCAGTAAAAGCCTTTTGTTGTGCTTTCTGTCGGAAACGAACAGTATTCCGTTGAAAGGATCGACTCATTAGCCGAGGAATTGTAAATCTTTCGCCTGCTTCTAAAGCCTTCTTCAAAAGTTTCGGAAAACTGAGATGCATGATATGTCCACAATAAGTTCTTTGTCGCATTTCCTACTACAACTCTTCAATATCATGAAGCCATCTTAGTGTTTTGAAAGAGCGAGACTACTTCATAGAATGAAAACACTAATGACAGTAATGTTGCACCGATGGTTGTACAGTGCAACTGTGAAGACACTTTTTAATTCGCAACAATTTTGATTCGACGTCGTCTGCTACTTCATCGTTTTCATAGATTATTCGTCGGTCGAAGTTGACTATATTTTCTAATGTGTTGTGTATATATTTCAGTATTTTTGTATTATCTGAAGAATTCATTCACCTTTTCGACCTTACTTATATATTGAACCTTACTTTATTCTATGAATAGTATAGTTTGGTAGATTCAGCGGCTTCCAACATAAGTTTTCTCTGGGTTTCAATTATTTTTCGGGTCAATAGCACAGCTAGAGATGAAGAACAAGAACTTTTCATCTGCTCAAAGGCTTTAATATTCCACTAAGTAGGAAGGAGCCAATTAATGGTCTTCAATTTTATTTGGTGCGCTAATTGTGCCCTGCTCTGCATACATCAAAACCATCTGCTGGGGTCTTTCCTGTTCCTATAAATCTCTCTTCCTATAATCAATTTGAATATAATCCTTTACCATAATTGCGCTTGGATTGCTTCTACATGTACTGGGATATTTTTTTAAAACAATTGAATTGAAATGCTGAAATGAGCGCTGGAAGGAAGGGTTGGCAGGACGTGCAAGCAGTGCGAGTGACCAGCTGTCATCTGCCTGCCACTCCATCTGCTACCCACGTGTTTGCATTTCAATCATGGGAACAAGATGGTGGCATATGGTGTAGAAGATGGTGAGATCCGGATAATTGCACCGTTTATTACGCGATTGGCGCTTGGTCTTCGCGGAGCTGTTCCCCTCTGGTGCAATGATAAGCTCTTGGAAACGGGATACCACTGACTTCCAACGTAAAAAAAAGTGGCCTGGGTAATGACCAAGCCGTGAAAAAAGTGGCCAGCTTATTTTCCTGTTTATGTCAGTGATGATTAGAAAGGCGCCAAAGTAGATTACGTAATTATCAACGAGCCGTCCATCGCCATGGTCGCTTATTTTTGAATGAATAACTCTTGAAGTACGGAGATAAGGCAGGGGACAGTTAAGACCTTGTTGGCTCAACGAGCCGAAAACTGTAATTGGAAACTGTGATCTCGTTGCTTGGCGACGCCATTGGTTTGGGGCACTGGCACAGAGCCTCCTCTCTTATCCTGTTAGTTTTAAGCCCATCGTTGGTGATGGCATCGGAAATGAAATGACCAAGAAGCGTGTAGTACAATGGATCGCTCTGTTCGCGAACCATTAAAGCACCACCATGCTGTTTTAACAGTTGTTTCTTTATTAAATAGCGGATCAGACATCGGTGCAAGTGTCATCTGAAAAGCTTGTTTCGTGCGGTTTAATAGGGGTCGATGGAAACTTGCCTGTGTCAAATTTAGTTTCAGAAAATTGACAGAAATTTAATTGGAACAGTGATGAGCGTTGTGAGTGAAAGCTTCTATACCATGGCGCACTCTAGGTGCATCCAAAATAAATAGCGCAGATATCGGCCATCTTATCCAAACAAGGATGGTCAACTTAATGATGGAAAATCTGCTCAGTGGAAGGCACTATAACTTTCGCAAATCCCAAAAGATCATTTCAAAACCTTCCAATTCTAATTCCAAAAAGCGTTGTTGCATCAAACGTTCTGTACTGTACGTAACGATTTCTGCAGAAATACGTGAAAAAAGGACCCACAGAAAGTTTAGCTATAGATAGTACATCTTAGAATGACATTTGCATAATTTTCCAAATTTTTAACCAATTTATATAAATAATACGTACAATGCATACATGCCGGCAGTTACATGTATCTCCCAAATGTGCGTGATTTAATCCACATGTCTAACAAGGTTTTAAATATTTATTTTTCAGTGCTGAGTAGTAAATAATTGAAAAATCTTCTTGTGAAAGTGCGTTTCATTTCGAGTTTTGCTGATCCTTTTTTTTAAAGGACAAATGGGAAAATGTCAAAATTACTTGAATTTCAAATGAAATGCGGAGGGAATTATCTTATGTCGAAAAGAATACTTGCTCACAATATTTAAGTATTTATATCGCGGTTGTAACATATTTATCAAGCCGTAAAGTAGGTGACCGTTGGACAAATACTGTATGACAGCAGGACAGTACTTGTTTCGGCATTCATTTTCCAACTGTCTCATTTTTGTATCTCACATCTTGGATGGAATTAGTTGCTTTAAATACAACGTCTGACTCGCAAAATGTAGTTTGAAGGATTAAAATCTGATTAATTCATGTTTTGAATCCTCCGATGTTTTACCCTCATTACATAATGCATGCTATTTGCTGGCCCAGCAATGAGCACGATGCATGCATGGTTTATCCTATTTTTCTGCATGCATGGATCGATCGCTACATGTAGGCATCTGGCCAAGTTGGCTTAAAAATTTGTCAACAATTGTGTGCTGTTGTTAACCCGTGGAATGTTTCTTTGACCAAGAAAGAAAATAAACAAGAAAACGATTGATTTTAACGGGTTTTTCAACGCTTCAAAGTTATAAATAGTTACCAGCCTAGTGAAAACATTTAAACCTTGTATCAAAACAGCCTCACAATGTTATACAAAAACATTAATTTTACAGTGAGATGTTGTACCCTTTTCTTATTCTAAAGTTCTTTTTGAAAATATTTTACCTTTAAGAATTTAAAGCGACACATTTGATGCATATTTTGGAGTGATATTTTTTCAATCCACTTTAATCACAATCAACTTGTGATGAATACCAGAATTTGGTTACTGGTCCATTTTCCTAAATATGTTAGTAATTTAGAATAGGCTTTGTATGATTACAGAATAGATAACTTGCATGTGACGTCACGCAGCTCGTGGGCGTGGCAATATGACTTTGTTTACGTTATGGGCGTGTTTTGGTGTACATGAATCTGAGGATCGGGGTGCTATAATAAGGACCAACATTCTAAAACTAAGAAAATGACCCATTAGATTTTTTTATCCGAAAGTAAATATTTTTGATGCTGTTTTTACGCTACAAATCAGAAATTTTGGGAATTTCCTCATTTATTTCTAAATAAATAAATAAAAGAATAATGCACAATGATATATGGAACAAATGCGCCTGATGCCAGTGTACCATGATGTACCTCACTAGGCCTGATCTGGGCGGGGCAAGACCGCGTCATCTGCTAGTGAAAGTTATCTACTGTATATTGTTTGTGCATGGCATGCCTTCCTCTTGATTTCATTGCCTGTTAAAACGCGGTCTAAACATAAACTGTATACAGATATAAACTTTTCTGGTGTACAGTATACTGTATACAATTTATGTACATGTATGCATTAAAGTATTACTTGGCCTTGACGTCATGTACACTTTGTCGTTAATAATTGAATGGAGGATTTGAAAATGTGACGTCAGCTCCGTAGAAATTCGTTGTTTGTGTCTCTTGATGGCGATGCTCAAAACGTCTTATTTTAGAAATGGTACGTGGGTGTTGGCCTTTAGTCTTATTCTAACCAATAACAAAAAATAAAACTTAGAAAATGTTAACTCTTTTTTTTTAATTGAGGACAAGTACAATAACAGACTACTAATATAGAATCAGCTGGTATCCAAATTGGCGAAAGTCATTTTGGAAAATTGTTCAAGCTGCCTAACCCATACTTTCTATGCTTTAAAATAATTGGGACATCGGATTAAGTGCAAAAAATATCGAACATGTTTTAAACACTCTTACTAGTTGTGAAAGTTGTCACAACCACTACCTGTTTCGCATTTTAAAGTACCCATGCAATACTGGTCTTACTGTATTGAGTTTATTTCCGTGTAAATTGGCCTTTTCCCCTCGCACGATGCTGTTTAATTTTGAATTTTAATGATATTGTCTACCTCTTAGCGTTTTATGAAGAGTTTAATAACTTCCTTAATATGCCGTGAAATCGATACGCATGTAACTCATTTGAATATTAATGATTTGAATGAAAGGATATTATTTGTTTTAGTATATTTCATTATTACGCAAGAATTATACCAGCTTTAATTTTCGTGCCTCGTATTATACTTTTAATCTTGCTTGGGCTGCAAATGGATCACGAATGCGAGCGAACAAAATTCAATAACACGTCACTAAAGGCCTCATTTTGGTTCCAGAATTACATTTATTTTACGGAGTAATAGGGTAACCCATAAAACCAATAAAACGTTAATTATTTTTTAATGTTGGCAGTATTTGATAGTCACCTCAGTAAAAAATCAAATTTGCGAAAGCACTTTAGCTTTGCAGAATTCACGAACAACATTACAACGCTATAATTTTGTATGTCTTAATTGCTTAAAGGTTTTATGGTGCGATGTTGAAATGCATGTACTTTCTGTTATCACGAATACTTTTTAAAGACCTTTTTATTGTAAGAGCATATTCAGAATTATTTTTTGAAGATAATTTTGTCATAGCATTTTATCAATTAAATTTACTCGGGGAAAACCGATAATGTATTACTCTACCCCTGATAACTCGTAACTTCTATACATGTAGCATATCGCTGATCTTTTTTAAATATCTGTATTTCTGTATTTCCAATTCTTCATCTTATAAATGATGTCAGTTTATCTGTTGTTGGAATGCTATATGCACTAGCTGAAACTTCAGAATTCATTTTCAAAGAAAAATCGTAATGAATTAATGTATGCATAGATATACAGCGTGGATAAAAAGTCTGTTGCACTCCCCAAATCTCCAGAATGAGTGCAGAAATGAAAAATCAGACAATGAGAACATAATAGGAACCATGGGGCGCTGAATTTAATGGTGCCCAAAACATTTAGCCCCGAGGCCCATTTCAAGGGCCTTTAGGTTTTACCTCTTAAATGGTAATAGCTACAAAGAAAAAGTAAATTAGAAAGCTGTAGAGCGTCGACAAATTAGCTTAATGGCTCCATTTGAAACATTTAATTATCGATCTCTACACAACAAATGACTTCTGGGCTTCATGTGTGTGTGTTTGCAGCCATGCATAACACCGCTACGTTACAGGAAAGCTCGACTCCTAAACAAACCAGGTTCTAAAGCTTTCTTGAAGTGTAGCGGTGTTATGCATGGCTGCAAACATTTAAGAAGCCCAGAAGTCATTTGTTTTGTGCCGATTGATAATTAAATGTTGCAAATGGAGCCATTAAACTAATTTTACGATACCCTACAACTTTCTAATTGACGCCTCATGGTTCCTATATGTCCCCATTATCTGATTTTTCGGTTTTGCGCCCATTCTGGAGATTTAGAGGGTGTCATTAACAGACTTTTTAACCACGCTGTATAATATACTGTATAACCATGCGTCACTTGTTTTTGTTTAAGCTAGACAACTTAAATCCATGTATACTTAAATAAAATGGTTGCTTGCTTTTCATAATATATGCATCACTATTTGGAAATCGCATATTTACGGAAAGCAAAAATGATCTTGTTAGCTATCGAAATTTAATTCTTCTGAATGATTACTTTTTGGGGATGTTGCATATTGGTCTCGCTTTATGTGGACATGTGGTAATTTGATCGAATTAAACGACTTTTTTTTTACATTGGGCAGCATAGGAAAAAAATCCGTTCTGACTGTTTAGACCGAATTAAATGGCTAACCGTATTAAGCATGATCGAACTAACAGGCTCTCATTGAATTTGTGATTTGTACGAGGTCACAAAAAAGCTTTCGAGTAATTCACACAAAAATTCGATTCGAATCTCGTCTATAGTTGATTTCGTCATGGGAGGCGTAGGCCAATGTAGGACTCTCATTATGGCTGCCGTTGCTAAAATCGGCCTCACTCTTTCCCTTCGTTAACTATAGCAGTGGTTTTTTTTTGCGAGTACGAGTTCCTGGCTTCTTTCCACCCTTAGGCGGATCGGTGAGTCATGCCTGGGCGTGCAGTCGATGGAGGAGGACTGTGGAGTTCGGTTGTCGGTTTTCGCTAGTGCCACAAATCTGTTCGAGTTGCTTTTCATCCGTCAAAATCCGAGATGCTGCAATGAGTTTCCCGTCGCATTCGCGCCCAAGTGATTGACCGTTTCTTTGACCGAACCGTCGCCGGTGTTTGGTCGAGACCAGAACCGGGATTTTTGATCCGAGGAATATCGGCTCGCGTCTTCAGCAGCCACGCCGTCCAGCGGCCAACTTGTTACCGCGACATTTGGCCTTCTCTTCTCGGGCTCAGCTTTTTTCTCCAGTTTTCTGTCGTCGTTTCTCGTGTATAATCCGCTTTCGATTTCACCCCCCATCCCCCTCGCCGGTCGAACTGTGTCCTTACGACTCGGAAATGGATATGAAAATCATACACAAGAGCAGTACATTCAGTTCGTTCGGTAGTCACAAGATTGGAAGTTGGTTTTCCAATTTCGGTAATGGACGTCGGAAAAGCTTTCTCAAGAGTTCCAAAAGCCTAGGTAAGAATATGCAACTGCTCGCTCTGTACCTGTCGTTGTCGTTTTTATATCCCTTCTTTCAGATACGTCGATTTTTGATCGAATTTCTGGCGATTCGGTGCTCGTTTTTTGTTAGTACACCAGTACGTGCTTACGCATGTGAGAAATTGATCTTCGGACCGTATAGGCTGGAAGCACCGAAGTGCAGTCTCACCGCTTTTTCAGCCAAAGTTTAAAGATTTTACGTGTTCTGAGACTCGAAAGTTGTGTTTTTGAGCCCGGAAGACCTCTCCTGTAACGTAAACCATCTGAGATAGTGCGAAATGGGAGACCATCTGGACCGTGCTTAGTCATGCCGAGGGGTCATTTTCACCATTTGTTTTCATTACTCCAACTAAGTGCAGCTAATGGCACTACGTTGACGTACATTCGTACTAAAGGTTGTCGAGAGTCATTTTTAAGGAGTTTTGGAGTTGACTAGGTGGCGTGTCATTCGCTGCAGGTTGAACTTAGGTCACCTAGCATGTGTTTATTCGCCAGATATTGGGCAGCGACGGGACATTAAAAAGGGTGACAAAATACGTACACCAGACAGAGGGGTAACTGTGAGTTCAGTCGTTGCGTTGTATAGGCTGTTATGCGTCAACTAAACAATGATAGACCTTTGCAGTACCACAAAACTCTTATTGTCCAGTGTGGGGAGAGGGTAGAGTGAACTGCACAGTGCACACGTGTGTGATACCATCGCTGTGTAACCCTCCCCCTCCCCCCATGCTGAGCCACGCAGGATAGGTATTTTTATTTTTATTACTTGGGAGCATACTCTCGATCGTTGGCTTATTTGAATGAATGATTAGATCCTGCTATGCCCATTTCCGGGCTAGTGTTTCTTCGATACGTGTATTTTGTTCCAAGAGGCTTATGGCATTTTGAATAACATTGACTTGGCTCATATTTTTATGAGCTAGCCAATTAAAGCACCTGGTGTGAAATTTTAAGGTATGACCTCCGATTCGAAGCAATTTGTGATTCACACCCTGGTCGAAGTACCGGTTCTCAACTTATTAACACCAGTGTCAACTCGGTACATTCAAAGTGTGGTGTCAGTGCCTTTCTCTGCTAGTTTTAGATTAATTAATTGGCACAAGGTTGCAGTCGCACATTTTTGTGGTAATTGCTTTGAAATTGGCAAACTTTTAATGTTGCAGAATATGCGTTCACTTTTGATCTGCCAGTTTTTAGAACATCCAGAAATCCGCTATTCTATAAAAAATTAATTGAATGATGTGGTCAACATGATATTCTTCAGGCTTCATGGCGCCATAGACTCGAATATCCTGTCTCTTTCCATTTTCCTCGAACAATGTTTTTTCGTACTGAACTCTCCTGTGTTACGGATTGCAATTTATCCACGATAATGGCATCGTAAGTTTCGTTTTATTTCTATAATAAAAGGTGTTTATTTCAAAACATCTGTAAAGGCAAGCTGTAGTTTTTTTTTTTTTTTTGATTAACCTGTTAAATTAATATATTATTGAGAGGTTGATATTGTGTGATGACACATGCTACAATTTTCAATGTTTTGCAGTGCAAAAGACAAAACACTGCCTGCAATATTGTCGATTTGTAAACTTGCATTTTATAGGACAATACTATAGCTGCGATGCTGTGAAGCCCATTGTGTTGTTAATTTTAACTAGCTATTCTATTTTGAACACTAGTTTTACTAGGCTATACATGTAGGTGAACCGCAAATTCTGCACTGGGGGGAAGTTATAGTCCAATTTTAGCTCGTAGCCTTAAACACTGTACATGTATCTAATTCCGAGTTTACAGTTACCATTTCTTAAATGGAACCTTCATAAACGTCTGAAATTATGCATTGTTAATGAGTTTATTTACACGCAGAGCGACACGCCATGCAGGTCATGCACTGACTTATATGGCGAGATGTATACAGTAATATATTATATTAGTTATAGTTTGACTGGTAATGAGTTTAAAGGTCAAATCATGCTGGCGTCAATAAGATATCTTTAAAAATGATAATAAAAAAATTGGACAGAACTGCATCGCCAATTTCTAACTGCGCTCTCTAAATCCAAAGTAAACAGAATTGTGCAAGTGTGAAAAGTCATTAAAAATTAAAGTGGTTTTTTGTTGTTGTTGCAAATATTCAAGTTCCCATCATATACATTCGTTATGTGTTTCGGTAAACTGCAAGTATCGTAATTTGCAATAATTTTGCAACTTTTAATACCGGCTGTCTTTATTGGAAATCGAAAGTTTAGTAGCTTCAAGCTTCATGATGACGAATGGTTGTATCAATTTTAACCACGTGCCAACCGGGTGGCTAAATGATCAATGGCATTGACTACATCACACTACTTCACGTCTTCTTGTTGTTTCTTTCATATTAACTTTCCCTTTAAAAGCAATGGACGGGTTTTCTTTAGCTGACCTTGGTTGGTATAGTAATAACAAGGGTGGGTGCTAGTCATGTTTTTCTCAATGAGAGAATGGATTGCCATTTATTGAAACCTGATGTTTACTCGTAGCTATTTTTATGCGCGCTTGTCTTCTGGTAAGAACATCGCGTTGAACCAGGGATTAAAAGCCTGAAAAAAAACGAAGCACACCTCATTTTTCAATTTTTTTTTCTCATATGTCAAGCTTAGTATTCTAACGCAGTGCATCAGTAAAAAGATGAGCACCCATATTGTGTCCGATTCGCCTTCGGGTTTTGTTTTTGCAATTTTAATCACCTGTTGCTTTTGTCATAAGCTGAGAGATGTGGCTCATTAACTTTGACGAAAACAATTTACCGCAAATTTTCCCAACGGAAATTATATCGACTCGATTCATTAATTGAGAAAAATTTAGGACATTTTTCTTACTTTTCCCAAGGATTTTGATAATAGTGTAGTGGCTGTCCAACTAGATACCGTATTTTGCGTGACTTAATTGGCTGCTACTGGTATTTTAATCTATATATGGACCTCGAAGGCTGTGTCGTTCATATATCTTTTGAAAGGTTATTGTGCCGGGCAGCATTTCCCTAAATTACAGCCCATTTGCGTCCAGACACGAAATAAAATCTCATTAGTGTTCACGCTTGTTCGCACACTACTGTACAGTTCATAAATTTTAGGAGCGCCCTAGGTTATACGGTTTTCAACCACTGACCAATAATTCAGAGTAGTTGGGTGACAAGTTGCCATTTTCGCTTTATCAGATTCCCAGAAATGAACGATATTAAATCTGCTAGTTTGAGATGGAAATTACAAATATTGTTCACGATGCACCTAAAAATTGCATTCTGTCATGTCACCAACCTAATTCCAATGGCAATTTTTCCAACAACAGTAGGCTACATGTCTTTCCAAGTACCTGGCAGTCTGTAATCTGATCAAAGTATGGTTCAGAACTTCAGACCCCGCATCTAGCGTGTAAACATCTGGCTGGCGGTTTGATATATCCCAGAAGACCCTCTGAATTTCAGCCTGCATCGATTGACAATATTTTGCTAAAATTGTTTTCTCGTTGCCGTAAGGAATCCAAATGGACGAAAATAAATCTAGAAAGCCAATTAACCCGAAAGCATTGAGAATCGGACTCGTAGGCCTAACATGATATATTTGTAGGAACAAAATTTCCTTGACATTTTTATGATTTCCGCTTTATCCTTTGTGCTTCCCTTTTCTCTAGCTGCCAATTTTGTTTGCATCGTGCTGAAATGTCAAATATTTAATCAAAGTCCTCCTTTTCAGCTATAAATCCATTCATCTTGCTGTTGCCCTCCAAAGACCTGTATTTATTTCTAAGCGTTCATTTATCGATTAAAAATCGCATCGTACGCTTTTCTGAACTAGATTAAAGGACGGTTGTCAAATTTTTTGGTCGACATTTGCTCTCTTTTAACAGGCAAAAACTAAACATGCTGAGTAAATAGTCAAACACATTACATGTAATAGTTATTTGCAAAACGAATCTGGAAAATTGTTTTCATGTTGTGCTGTCAGCAAGCGCAGATGCATGTGCAATGTACTCTTCTGAAAGCTTGTTTGAAGCTGATGTGTTTTAGCATTTGATGGACACGCGTTATTTTATTTACCACTAAGTCATAATCCGCGTTTCTTTGGTCAGTGATTGTAAACACTGACAAATACAAAATTAGTGCATGTAAAGGGTTTCCAGAAACCATGTTCAACGCTAAAAGCTTAAAATTGTGAACCTTTGTATCTTTCAATTGATTACATATTGCAACATTTCGTATACGTTTGATAATTGTGCGCTATTAAAAGTTTCTTAGAGCTGTTAAATCATGCAATGATTTGTAAACAGTTATCAAATCTTTCATCTGGCAACCTCGTTTTCAAAAATCATTCAATTAGCCTGCTAAGTAATGGCGTTTGTAAGTACGTACAGTATATTTAAAACCTTAGTTGCAATTATTAATTTCATAATGCGGTATTCACTTTTCTAAAGGAACCTTCTTCAAATTTCGTCACTATGCCGATATCACGTGACTTCCTTTATTCCATTGGCGATGAAAACCTGAAGGCACGCTCTTTGTCGATAATGTACCTTATGCAGATTTCGTCAGCATGCATATATCACGTGACATTTCATTCATTCTATTGGTCCATTTTATAAAATATCACGTGATTCCGGCTTTTACGTACCTGTGCATAAGGTCCATTGTTTCAATTCACTTGCATTTTACATTTACAGGGTTTTGACCTCATGATATTGCAATTATCAGCAATATATTCACTGATTACTCGTTTTATAAAACGATTAAAATATTTTACTATACTTAAATCTTTCTATGGCGTAGACTTTAATCTTGAGCTACAACACGCAATGATCAAAGTACGATGACAATTTGACAAACGTATGGAATATTTTCGATTAGGAGCAATTTGGCCATGAGATTGTATAGTGAATAAAATGTGGAGACCTAGAGTGCAACAGGCCACAGCTTTTGCCAAAGCATGCGTGCAATGTTCATCATTCTACCCCATAACGCAAGGTCTAATGAATTAATTTTGCTGAAGTTGGCGAAATTGCTCAATCCCTATAATTAAAATGGCATTATATCATTATATCCTCGCGAATGCTCGGTTTGTACAGATGACAGTCGCTATATAACTCGGAATTGTAGTCTCTGTTCTGTGGCCCGTTTTCATATATACCCGCTACCCTCCAGCAATTCGGTGGCACCCAGAATGTCATTCATTGAAGGACATTTTATTTATTTTTTGCAAGTAGGTTGTGCATAGGCCGACTGGCTTAAAATTCAGGTTTTCTGGCATGGATGAATCATGACATTTAACCAATAAGATGATTCATTTAGAAAGTGTTCCTTCTCGTGTTCAACGCGAAGCCTTCCTAATTCAGCACTTCAGAGTTTTGGGAAGTAAGTTGAGATTTGGCGTTAATTTATCAAGTTATAATAAGATCAGATGCATATGGTATTGCCAAGTTTTATTTTCATTGGTTCATGCATTCGTAGTCTAGAGGTAGGGTACCTGTACAGTACAGGGCGTGATAGATGTTGAAAACGTATTGAACGGATGTTGACTCTGCAAAATCGTCCTCGAAATTCGAATCTGATGGAATATTATACCCTGGTGAGACATAGACTAATCCTCCAACTCCATGTTATGTAGGTCATGATATTTTGCAATGCCACGTGCTTTTCTTTTCACTCGACGCACTGTCAAGTTTGCCAGTTGAAATGCTCGAGTAATTTTTCACCCAAATTTTGCTTCACAAACATTGAAATGTATCAGTCCTCTTCGTTTTCAGCAGAGGAATTTTTTCTGTGCGTTTCTAAATGAGATCCCAGTTTGTTGGCATTACCTACACAGTGATCATATTTTTTACCAGATGAACTCAAATTATGCATAATATTTCGTACTGAAGATTCGATTGAGACGTATCGTGTTCCTTTTAGACACTGACACCTAACTCGGTTGTTGTTGGTGCTAAAGAGGATATTAACATTTTGCGCATAATTTTATTCTATCATCTTAATATTGATTAAATTTGATTTTTTTTCCTCGGAATTCAGTGTACTGTATATGACTACTTATCATAATCACTGAGGGGTGAAAATTGTTTGGCCTCATTGGGCGTATGCATGATTTTGAGTCATGACAACAAGCATCATGGAAAATAGGGTGTGCCATTACTCTGGCTGATAAGCGAAAGTGAAATAATTAGCTTCCGGAAGGGTTTGAAACATCTACATGACAATTGTACCAGACTATAGTGAAAGTGCAGACTATATGAAACCCACTTACTGTCACTAATGCAAAATAGTGAAAAATGACAGAAAAGCTTTTTCGCACTTGCGCAGATACATGTAAAACTTACCTTTTTTAAATTTATTTTTTATTGCAATTTCTGCATTTTCGATATTTGATTTTTGTACTTATTAGTATAGTCATCGAATGCATTCAGTATATTTTTAAAGGTTGTTCAAAATGCGTAGTTCGAGAACAGCAGTGGAGCATGTTGCACAATTAAGCAATTTTATTTATCGATAAGCTGAAGGTGCCAGACACAACGCTACTACATTGTATGGCAACTACAACATCGCTGTGTACTCGGGTAGTTTTCCTCTGAATATTATGTATGCACGCATTAATTATTAACGCTAAAACACTGTCTATTCAGAATTATCATTTTATCGAAAAATATTAGCTCCGCACCCTAAATGTATTCCTGCTTAGTTATTCAAAACACTAACATATATTATTTAAAAAGTTAAATCAAGCTCAGGATGTAATGGAGACAAGGAGATTATCGATAATAGCTTTTAGGATTTGGATGTCATAAAATACTTTGGTATTATCATGTTTTAGGGCTCGTTTAGACAACCTTAATTAGTGAGTGTAGTCAGCTGACTGTAGTTTGCAATACATGCGTTCATCATTGATGCATCTTTTAGAAATTGGAACAATATTTTATTTGTAAAGCATTGCGGTAGCAACAGCGTCAGAATTGCTCGGGTTCCTTTGTAAAAATTAAGGCTTCGTTTAATTGGTCGAATTGATTTATATTTAGGTTAGCTAATATTGTCCAATGGCGAAGACACATAACTGCATGATCCCCGTTTCAAGGGTAAAATGTCGTTATTTAAATAGCCATTGACATTGTCAATTAGCCTAATATCGTGAAAGATCAGGATTTCCTCTGGTCTAAAGATACAGTTCTAAACACCCAGAGGACTAGTGTTACAGCAACTCGTGCATTCACTGATAAGATGAATTAATTAAAATTTCATTTAATATCTGCTGGTATTAGCTGTGTGGCGGGCGCAGTTGGGAATTTGCTAGGAACTTGGATTTTTAAAGTTCACGTCATCCTAATGATTATACAAGAGATGGCGCAGTTCCCCGGGTTTGGAGAGAGGTGTGAAGAAAACTTTTGTCCGCAACATTTGTGGCTACTTCGTTGGTTTGTTAGTTATTCTTAAACATTTTCTTTATTTTATATGTATATATTTTCAGTATTTATGTTAAGAATAATAAACACTAGATTTTATGTTCGGTTTTTGTTATTGAAGTGGTGACCTTATTGAGCACGTGTTTCTTCAACATTGTTTGCATGATACAAAAAGTTTTTTTATGATTACTCGTGTAATTAAAGAATACCAGAAATATATACATATATATATAATAGAAAATAGTCAATTTCGAAGAAAATCTATCAACATATTGTGAAGTAGCAGACTATGTGCATAGGCTACAGAGTGGCCACAGGTCAAGGAAGTCAGGGGAAAAAAAGTGGTCATGGAAGTCTTGGAAATTTTCCCAAATAAAAGCAAAATGCTATCCCTGCGCTCATTAGTCTGTTAGCAGCTTCATCCCCAATCCTCTTAAGCTAGACTTGTAACAAAAATCTAGTGTTTTGCCAAGCTTCCCATTCCAATTGTTATTTTATTTTTCATTAGGACAAAAACAATTGATATGCATTAACGAGTAGGTTTTGGTCCGGGAATTTCGGATTTTAGTCAGGGAAAAGTCAAGGAAATTAAAAATGTTGCAGACAAAAATTGTGCACGGCGTTTACATTCTTGACATTTCGTCTGCTACAGGTACATTTTCTGGTCTTAAGTTACAACGAATCTATAGCATTCAGAATTAATCACTCGTAGAAGAAAGAAACGTTTTTCTTGTTAAACTTTGACGGGAATTGAAGTCACAATCAATTCAAGACCAATTACCTTCTACTATGAAAATCCAACAAACTTTGAGAAGCACATATCGTATTTATTCTAACTTCAATTGGGTTTCATATCTTGCTCTTCTTCCAACGTTTATTTGTTAATTAATGTTTGATCGCTATCGATCTCGGCCTCAATTAAGCCCGATTTTTCGTAAGTTTTGAAGCACGGTCGTATTACGGTATAATGCGCTCGGAGGCCTATTAAAATAACTGCACTGGTTTCTGGGCTAGTGGTGCAACTTGCGTCAGGTGTGGAGAAAAGCTGTTTCACCCAAAGGCGAGTCGTGCGGTTTTTCTGCATACCTAAATAGCACGTCAGGAAGAAAAAAAGGTGGAATGCGTGCATGCTCCTTTGGTTTAACCCTAGCCATCTTACTTTTTTTATAGCAGCGATGTGTATTTAACCGCGGGCCTTGCAGGTCGTTAAACCTGAAGATCGGTTCTGGATATAATGTAGACCTGTGTCTCGAATCTATTACACTCCCAGTGCAGGCGTACAGGATATTATCTCTTCAGTGGGTTAACGCACAGGCCAGACTTCCCATAAACACTTATGAAAATAATGCGCGTGCCGAACATATTCCGGTATCATCATCCAGAATGGCCCTGCCTATCATCAGTCATCGCGCCATTGGCCGGGGCGGGGAAGAGTTTTTCCATGCCACCGCTCATTTTCCAAACTGATTCGACTCGAATTTATCATCGTCAGGAAACTGCTTCCATGTCGTTTGGCGCTTGGAAGCGTTTTGGCACTTTTTTTCTCAGTGGACCCAACGCAAATTGATCCCCCGCGCAAATGGCTTTGAAGTGCCCTCAGCTTATAATGAAGCTAATCAGCTAAAAATGACTGTTTAATTGCTTGCACTAACACGTGCGAGTGCCCCCTCTTTTCCTATTGATTACACCCCGACATGCTCGACCCAACTCCCTGCTAAAGTTGACGTACATGTACATGGTCTTTGGAGGCGAGATGTGACAGTCATTCGAATGATGTCCATGATGAACTGTTAAGCCGGTTGTATCTCGCTCACTCTCGGACAGCTAATACGAAGTACACCCACTGAATATTACAAGCGTCTTTGTGTTTGTCATCCACGCAGTCCTGATCGACTAATTCACTCGGCCTCCTCCAGAAGTCTTTTTCTCCCTAGAAACCCAGCTTGGACAAGGCCATCTAGCTGGCGCCACCTAGGATTTAGTATTCCGTATGCGGCTTCATTTGCGCAGCCGAGTGTGTCCTCGCAGAGCCCAGAAAACGCGAAATCCCTGGAAACAGACGGCATTGGGTAGCACCATGGCAACACTCATCTGTCCATCGGCGAATGCTTTCCTTGTAAAGTCACGTGGACGTTTTTATCTAATTTGCTCGATGCCTATTGTATCGTCACGCTAGCTGAATACGTCTGACACTCGTAAACAAAAAGGCGCCAGAAAAACTATTACGGAGAGAATTCTCATGTAGATGATTGGGGAAAATTAACAGCACCAAATTATCAACAATGCGGAAACTAGGACACCATAGAACATAATCATGTTTTAATATTGCTTCGAATTGCAGAACTCTGGAGAAATATTACGGACCGAATTGCAGAATTGTTGCTCACTGACTAATTGTGCAACATTTACTTTTTAGCCATTGTCATGGTGTTACTCGCCATCCTGAAGCGTTTGGCACGCACACTTGGTTTTCTTACTGTAGCACATCTTTCATTCCAGTTTCCCATTCTGAAGGTTTTGAGCCAAATTTCTCAACTTTATTTGTAAGAATTCTTAAAATTCTATTTTGTAAAGGTATGATTGGGAGGCCTAAGGTCAGGAAAGTCAGGGGGAAAAGTGGCCATGGAAGTCATGGAAATTTGTAAGTGGTCAGGGAAATTTTCCCAAATAAAAGCAAAATGCTATCCATGCACTCAGTTTGCAGGCTAGCATCTCTAGCCCAATCCTCTTCAGCTATAGACTCGTAGTAAAATCTAGTGTTTTGTCAAGCTTCTCATTGCAATTGTTATTTTATTTTTCATTATCATGATTATGACAAAAAAAAATTGATTTGCATTAACGAGTAAGTTTTGGTCAGGGAATTTCGGATTTTAGTCAGGGAAATTGAAAATAAATACTTTGTGGCCAACCTGGTGTGATTGCCTATACGAAGTGTTGCTTCAAGAGATGTTTTTTGGTCATGATAGATGCCATAATAGGAAGATGGTAATGACGATCTAAGCAGATCCCTGCAAATTTGAATAAATGCAAATCCGCCACCTTCACGCCTTGTTGCACCGAATTTCTTGCTTGTCGACATGCCGACACTCGCATGCACCCTCGACGATGGCGCGTAGCGGAGCAAAGACGATGTACTTCTGATTCGAAACTGTTTTAACATTGACAGGCAGCTAGCGAGGGGTTTTGGAAGTATGGTTTGTGTAATCAACTTCACGCTAATGTCTCGGTTCGAAAAAGCGTGGCATTAGGCATTGTAATTTATGTCGCCACCAGTGACACATTGCGAAGAAAACGCCATTGTAGCATAGATTGATGCATCCTTGGCTGTTTAAAATCTCCCGTGAAAGGTATCTGTAGTCTCTCGGTGGAGGACTTTTGACGTTTTACTGATGCCATCGTAGAGATAGGATTCTAGCGTGACTGGCGGCAACAATGACGTCAGCTTGGTGCCATAATGAACTCCACAATGAAGTCTCACAGAATTTGATGAAAAAAATCAGATCGAATGCTTTGAGCCAAGAAGATGAGAAAAAAACAGGATGAATTTGTCAACTCTCCAACAATACCAGTCTGATAAAGGCCAGAATTGCGATTGTTGATGTAACTTAGCTTTTATTTAATCGAGGCCAAGTTTCTGTAGCTGGTTGCATGACGTATAAGCCCTATAGGTTACTGCGCGGTTTTCCATGTATTTATGGTTGTTTTATTACATTTTAAATTATCAAAGGCTGCCTAGTATACGAGGGCGGGTAATCTCTGCATTCACTCACTACAGTATTCAATTTCCTTTTCTTCCTTACAAATTACTTTTCTAATTTAATTGTTTGCCTGAGCAGTAGGATATTGCAGCCTACGTGAATGTGGTCACGCAGGATATACGTATATGGAACGGCCCGCTAATGTCTCCAATTTGTTCCACGTTTTCTGATTCCCAGAGATAAAAGTGAATGAAAGAAGTAGATTGCATTAGCCAAATGTTTTTGTTCGTACAAATGCTATTATTTGTCCTGAGCTTAAGTGGAAATCTTGCGGCGTATCGACAGAGAACATCTTTTTCTTTTCACGCAGAAACGCAGTATATCTTTTTTAAACTCTTTTTCAACCATTTGCCCTGACAGTGTTTGAACGCGAAGTAAGCACTGATGTTTCAAACAATCGTGGAGAAGATAAACACGTATAGTCTATTATGCCAATGGTCTGCGGAAGACTTGTCAACAAGAGTTGGCAATTAGACCATGGCAGGTGATGTTGAGAACAGTCACTCTGCTATAGATTGTATTTTGTTATCTATTGGTAAAAATGGGATCGTAGTTGAGTCGCATCGAGTTTTATGCTCGTATATTTAGTGTCATGACAACTAGATATTATTTTTGGAAGTATTAATTAAGCTCAATTTGCAGTATCTCGTCTCGAAGAATTTGAATTCGAGCGTATAAATTGTTGATTGTTTCAGTTGAAATTGACTTTGTCAATGTCTAGATAGTGCAAAACAACTTAATTGACAATGCAGTTTTCATAAAAAGCCATAATTCTGCATTAATTAAAATGCAAATTTTCAATGTAAAAAACCATTGACCATTTTTAATAACATTTATTAATGTGATGTTCGTTTTTAAAAAATCTTTCAATACTGTATTAGGATATTTGGACATAAATTAATTTATTAATGTTTTATTAAGATTAATTGATTGAATTTGTCCAAGATGTTAATAGTAATTAATAGATAGAATACGTTCCAATAATTATGATCACGTGTTGATTAGGTTTGCATTAATTTGATTATCGCGCCGAATGTCTTTTCAAAGCTGCTTTTTTGGTATCCATTGTCCTCTATGCAAATGAAGTAGATCAAGCTCTGCATATAGAGCTGTTTTGTTCTATTAATAGCAAATGCTACCTCCCAGACGAATTAATGTTGGTTTATTGGTCGTTTTAGCTACTTGGGAGGCCAAAGCGTGTTGGGAATTATTTTAGAAAGAAGATATATTTCAGGCCTAGCATGACTTTTATCCAGCCTGTACAAATACGATTGCAGCATTCGCTATATAGCACCTAGATCAAAAAGTTAACTTTGCCATTAACGTAGTTTTTATTCTGGACGGATAAATCTTGATCCCTAATTCGCTTATTTTTGGCCGAAGGGAGTTGATTAGCAGAATTGCATTTGTGTTTGAATCCATCATGGTGACTTGGATTCCACAACGCAGTTGTGCACGATATTCATCATATAAGAAGGTTTCAAATCGATTATTAAGTTTACAATGGAGGGTAATTTATCAGCTTCTCAAGGAAGATTGTAGTGGTACCGTATTAATGCAATATTCGCTATGTTTCAAGGAACATCACTCATTTCCAGTGTGTCGTTTATACTGTTGGGACTTGCGGTCTGGAATAGTAAATTACACCTAATGCGCAAAACAAGCACGGGCGTACGTTTTTGTACATGTACTTAGAACGATGAATATCCTGATCTCTATACCTCGCTCAAATTACCAGGGGTAAATCATCAATTAGATCGAACCTTTGTGACTTCAGATCATTTGTAAGTTTCTAAACGCATTGCCAGCTTCGGCATTGTGTACATACAGTATATTCAACGATGAAATTGTTTATTAATATAATGACGAGGGTGGGATCCCATTTCGTATGACCTTTTGTTATCTAAGTTTATAGATATCACGATTACAATGTCATGGACCTTCCGGTCGCGCTGGCGACTTCCTCGTGATGTGACGATAGGTCGACACCCATACAGGAAATGGAAAACCTTCGAATGAGTAGTCTTTGTTCCCGACTACATTATGACAAATATGATGATTTAACTGCTGTTTAAAAACAAAACTCTTATGCTGTATTTTAATGACAGACCATCAAATTAGCTGAAGAGTTTTTAAGGGCACGTAAGCTATCTGACGTTCCTTCTTTATTTGTCGACATGCAGGCACCATAAATCTAAGAGATTTAATTCGTTTTTTTTATCATCATAGTCACCCGACATAAAAAGAGGACTGTTTATGAAAGGTTTAATTCTATGATGGATTTAGGGGAATGAATCCATTAACAAGACCCATGATTACACCCTCGTTTCACGTTACACCCACTCGGAGACGTGCATATAGGAAGGATAATTTACATTACCCATGCGGAGATTCCTTATTAACCGTTTTCGTTCACTTTTTCACATATCTAAATATTTCTTCGATGCAAGCACGCGCATTCTCGCAGAACTGGAAGTGCTAAACACGAAAGAAATTTAACAGACGTGGACCTATCAATCAACGCTGGAGTAGGAAAAGGATTAACACGCAAAAAGCGAATATATCCCATATGCAAACTGCACGGCTTATACGGATAAGCTAATGTATAAATGTGCTTTGGTGTCATTGAATCATGTGATTCAAAGCAGCCAATGACCTCTTCACTCAGACGCTGCCAAGATGTCACTCTGACAATTTATAACAGCCGTTAGACTCATGTTGTTCACACGATGCACTCACTCACTGTACAATGCATATGTTCTCTGTATGATATCACTGGATATAGCGTAATTACGTGTATAGATAATTAGGAGCAAATGAATTTATTATTTATAGTCAATTACAAATACCCAGCTTGTTGACGTTTCAGTCAGGGATGATTTTGTACAAGGTCTCTTCACATTCCCACAGATGCAGATGGATTAATGCAAAATGAACAATGAATGCCCAAAGATCTTTTGATTTCTTTGCTAATTGGGCTTAATTGGAACAATGTCTTTTTAAGGGTTCTTGTTCAGCAGTGTCATAATGCTATAGAATTAATAGATCATAGAGCTTGCTTCAATGATTGGCAATTCTTGACGAATCTTAGTTGCAGTGCAGAGTGGGGTCTCTGAAGTACATTCGAAACGCCAATAGCACAGGATATGTTTAGATTATTTACACCCTCCATGTTTTTTGATGTGGCAACAAAGTTTCGAGACGCTCGTGTGCATAAACGCTACGCGTTAATGCGGGGCTTGCTGTCAAAGTTGGCTGGTCTTCTAACTGCCTATTACCAAAACAGTCGATGACCTCGTCTTTGATGCTGCGTTTTTCCTCTTGTTTATTCGCTAACTTTCATTCTCAATATTCCACCCTTCGGTTCCTTTATGAATAGGGTATCGTGCCAGAAGGAAAGTTTTTGTTTATACCTGCTGCTAGTTACTGCCGACGGAACTTGTCGTAACTTTGGACAAGATTAGAACAGCGTCTTGTTTTTTTTATATAGGTACAGTCGAAGACGTCCATGGTCGTATACCTTCGTATACGTTTCCGCAGTTGCTTCAAGGATAGTTCCTCTAAAAATCGTCCAACGATCCAAATGTTTTCCACCCTCCTTTGTAATTGCCCCATTCCTGCACGTGCCCTAGTTGTCTCTGCGACGCCTTTGCGACTGTAATTGGTCCTGAACGACCTTATATAAATCGAGCGAACAAAAACAAGACGTGGACTATGTGAGGACAAGCTTTCGTTTTCACTACTTGCACCTTAATCTGATCATTATATCGCTGGGAAGCGTGTTGGCAGTAATCCTTTGATAAATTCATTGTATTGACATTTATTTAGCCGCAATAGCGACATCTATTTGAAATCAATATTTTCCCTAGCATCCATTGGCAACAAACTACTGTATTTGTTGGTATTTCGTGGCGCGAGTTATCGGATAATCAATATCGTATATACAGGGTATGCCAAATTGCTC
The DNA here is from genome assembly GCA_034698745.1 of Megaphyllum sjaelandicum. Lineage (NCBI taxonomy): Eukaryota > Metazoa > Arthropoda > Diplopoda > Julida > Julidae > Megaphyllum > Megaphyllum sjaelandicum. Next base: position 7,913 of record JAQGBX010000281.1, on the reverse strand, counting down.
ACTCTGGTGATTTTTCTCACATGTACGAAAGAAACATTGGTCTGTGTGCCAAATTGGTTTCACTAGCTCTGGCATTTCACTTATGTTGCCAATTTTCAATAAAGATGACAGATTGTGCACAGTTTGGCCTGTAGTTCATGCTCGTTTGCGAAATTGACATAACGCACCGTACATGATTTCTACAGCTTCTTTCTGGTATTTGACGATGTGAGGACTTTCGGGATTCTTACATATTGGTGTTGCAGACAAATTACATATGCACGTAATCATTGCCGCATTTTTTTCATTAGTTGTTTAGTAACAGGCATTATTTTGAACAATCGATGACTGCAGCGCAAGTTTCTTTTCTGTGTATATGATTGGCACATCCAGGTACATGCATGAGCAGCAAGAACTGGATAAAAATCAGAGAGACATGTTCATGTAGACCGTTGTATTTACATCTTCGATTGTGACAGTTGTAATTGTGCTTCTGTCACCTGTAAAGTATTACTGTTTAATGATAGAACAGTTGGGTGGAAACGAGACTTATCTCATGCCATGTTTCGTTGGGGTTAGTTTCATCAATAGGGGAACTGAAGAATGTAGTACCACGCCAGCAGTTGTGGCAGTAGTTAAGTGGTAGCCAATAGGAATGCCGGATTTTGTTTGACCTAGACGCAAACGCACCTACATGCATTCTTATTGGTTTCCAAATAGCTACAGTACTGCCACAACTGCTGGTGTGAAACTACAATGATGAGTTTCCCCTACTGCTTCTTCCCTATAGTAAGTTCATTCCATTGTCGGTCAGGTGTTGATGGCGTTATTCTGTCATCCTTAACCAATCTTCATTGAAACGAACTGATGTGACGTCGAGTTCTTTTACACACTGGTTGGTTTTTTATATATGCAATCATTGTTGCAGTGATACCAAATTTAGCTATTGTAATCTAGAAAGCATTGTGGTTTTAGCAGTTTCCGTCAATCGGCCATCAGCCGAGGCTTTGGTCTTGCTTCAAGTTGTTTGCACATGCCCTTCAGCCTGATTCAGGTAATGGGTTAATCCCTCTCATGAAACAGAACGTTGCGCAACACGAAGGGTCGGTGGTCAATTGTTCTTTTAGTGTGGGTGCCAAAGTGGTTAAAATCACGAGAAAATACGGCGCGGACCTAATTTTTCGCGTATAGGGGCGATGTGTCATCTGGCTCTCGAGTGAATGGGGGAAACCCAGGGGCGAGGTGATGCGTAATATTATCACAGCCATGGTACCGCCATGTCCACCATCCAACTGCTAAGTAGGACTGCTTTTTTGTTCCCAATTTTGCTTCGCTGCAACTCGGAAGAGCCCACCTGCTCCTTACTCACTTCACCTGGAAATTCACAAAGCAACACCTATTTTGAGCACGCGCGTACGGGGGATGACTCACAAAGATTTTGGCTGCAACCTCCATCACTCATCTCAGTCTCTGACCCTCTTGGCAATTTGAAATTTATCTGGGTGGGATGGCAAGAAACGCTCGTTCGATCACATGGGAAAAGTTATCAAATTAGAACTTTCGGCTTTTTATGCGGAAGACCAAAACGATGAAACTAACTCTCTGTGCTAAAATAGCCGCACTTTCGTTTTACGAAGTATTAAATATTGAAGATTTGTACCCCTCCTTGAAAATTGAAATATGACTCACCTTGGACTAGTTGTATTGGTAAAATTTTGAGTTAATCTATCGTTTTACTTTAAAAAAAATTGAATAAGCTTGGCAAGAATCCAATGTTAAAAAGGCGTGACAAATCAATTAGTACACGATTTTCAATTTATTTTTTCAAGTTAATTTTAAGTAAATGGGAGAGTTTTTAATTTTATGAACACAAAATGTCCAGGTATCAGACATGCCGCAAGGAGGACGATAAATCTCCAAGTTGAAACTGTTTGGTCGCCATGATATACACAAAGGATTTTCAAAACTCCTTATTCATAAAAGGAAAATGATCAGGTATACATTGCGAGACCCGTGCTTCTTGTCAAGGCCAACCCTGAATTTTATGAGTCACAATGACGACCTTTCGAATCGAGATGAAATTCGTCTTAGCTCAGGGAATGCATGACGTCTACAATCAACGCCCATAAGTGCTGAGCTTTTGTGTTGGCTATTTTCGTATAGATAAAAATTGAATGGCAGTTAATATGTAGAGTGGTTGTACTTATGGGTCAGTACATTGTTGGACTACTTGACTTCAGTCCATAATTTCGATGAAATTATAACACATCTCAACACGCTCGGAAGTTCGTCCTTGGCCATTTCCATTTATTTCGGCGATTAACGTTGAAGAAACTCATTAAAATGCAGTTCGCCCCATTCTGGTATTTCGCCTACGTTCAACACTCCACAATTTTCTTCCTGAATCTATACCCTGAAAGTTGCAGTCGCTCCGAGTTGATCCTCGTAACTTAATCGTGATGGCCGAATCATTAATTAGTTAAGCGCTTTTTTTTTTGCATGCAGTTCTGCGTTAGACTGCGTCCTCTTTTATTTCCAGAGCCCGTAATGCGCCAAACGCATTGTGTCATTTAGTAATTAAGTTTATGTGCCCGGAAAGCTCGGATGCTCTCGCTGAGTTGGAGAGTTTTAATTTCAGCTGCAAATGTCACTAACCTAGCTGATTAAAATTGATTCGGTCCACAGAAGTGAAACATTGGAAAGTTGGCTCGGGGGTAGACACGCTCTTTGCGCAGAATACGAAATTTCTGTAAACACGAGGTCCTTTACTTCAGACATACTGTAGATGCGTTTTTCCCAGACTAATAACTTGTCCGTGTTTTTTTTATGGTTCTTCCTGATCTTTCCCAGGTATTTTTTTTAACTCGTACAAACGCCGACGTGGTAAAAAACATGGTTTAATTTTTGGTTTATATGTCACGAGACATTACATGCTTGAATGATCAACTACTTCGTTTAAAGCTGTCTGCTAACTTGTTTATATCCATTGGTTCGAAGTACATTTTGTTGGAGTAACTTTTCAAAAAGCATGACGTGTTTTGTAGTTTACGCCCCTTTTATTTTTTCACTAAACGTTAATGTCTCAATTTATACTGTGTATGTTCATTTGAATTCAGCGAACAGATCCTGAATGTAGTCTGTTTCTATGTATACATGTACTCCATATGTAATGGGAGTTTAAATTTAGACTCATGAGTTGCTTGTTTACAATTATTTCCGATGAATGAGTCTGGAATAAAAGAGACCTTCCTGAACCATCCCATCTGTTGCTGTACAGCTTCTATGCAAACGTAACGTTCACATAACCTTTTTTAAAGGTCGTTGGGTGATTTCAGTGAATCGGTTTATTCCATCGTTATTTTCGGTGCGTTTGTTTAAGCAAATGGATTAACAACTGGCGCCATTAGCCGCTTAATTCTCGTATGTTGTAATGCTGCGCATGATTATACAGTCCAGTGCCTTGTACTGCATGTTTTCTTTCTGTGGATTAATGTTTTTGTTTGGTCTTTAACTCTACAACCGCGCAAGTTTTTATTAAAATATGTTTAGAAGTTTATTTACCTTATACACTGTACAATACGCATACATGTACAGTAAAATTAGTTGTGCCAATACATATTGCTCGAAGTTGCAAGCTCTTGGAAAAAGTCACAGTTCAGTTTCACTAAATGAGATGTTACGGTTTCATTTTCATTACTAATTATTACTCTATTGCATTTACGATGCATTTATCTTTTAGTAGCAACGAAATCTTTAACATTTGTACTATAGTCAATAATAAAGGACATGATTCAGGAGTTGGGTTCTAATAGCATATGACAGACATCTGTTTTATTGGTTCGACGACACTTTTTTATTTCCCATTATGTAAATAGCGCAGCTTGTCTATGCTTGCTCAATGTCTCATCGAATTATAAGGGTCTGCAGTTAAAACAACAGCATGAATTGTATTACTTACTTGAAGAAGGGATAAATGCAATCTGCGCAGAGTGAACGAACCGGTACCTGGCTAAAACACTTAAGGAAATCTTGGAACCTTTCTTTCCATTCATTGGTTTATCTTGAATGGTTTGCCTAGAATGACAGTGGCATTCTTGCTTCTGCAGATGGATGGTGCAGTACTTGTAAACGTCAAGTATGCCTGCTTATTTGCACTGATAATTAGCATCAGTGTATTAATTCAGTCTGTAAGGTTTCGTTTGAAACTTATTTAAATTCATGCATGTATATTTTTCTGGAATTCGAGAAACTGCATTTGGAATAGATTCTGAGCAGCGTACTTTTGGATGTATTGACATTTTGCTCTGAAAACCACTATATCGTTTGTCTCTCTCAAGGTGTTAACCACGTGTGTGTATTAATAGATTGCTTGTCAAATTGCAAACCGTTAACAGGTTTCTTTTTCTGGCTCTTAATCGAGACTCAAGGTGGTGTTTGTTTTTGACCTGTAACCTGCGAATGACACGTGGGTGGTTGTTTGACCGGCAGAATAACACAATTTGTGTTTGATATGAGCATATCCACAAGGTAACCTCGTTGCCCAATTGTTTTCTTTTCTCGTCGTATTGAAATAATAGCACGGCAACCGGTTTCTTATATTTGAATTTAAAGGCATTTTGAACAAATGTGATCGGCATAGTAATCGCCTCATCTGCAATTTCTAAGTGCTGTTTGCTGTTGAATCATGTTACCCATTTTTTTTAAAAAAAAAGGCTCGCCTAAATGTAGACCGTATTTAATTTCCTTATGTCCTTTGCGTTAGTGAATGCAAAACAAATTTGCATTGTTTGGGTATGTGATGACGCATTAAGTATTGATATATACGTGCATTATTTAGATAATCTACAGAGCCAGGCAACTGCATGTCATCTCGAACTTATTCTTTAGATCCTATAGATTGCTTGAATAATGCCTTGTTGCATGCTCATTCATTTTTCGATCGATCGGTGATAAGTTATTTATAAATGTTCGACGTCATTGGGTGCAATGACGTTAACCGGTGTAAAATCAAGTCATTCATCTTGCCTGTACGTCATCATAACTAAAATTAGTGATTTTAAAATCAATTGTGATCGATGATAATCTTCTGATAAATAGAATATCTTCGATACAAATTATATTGTCAATCAAGCTTTTAAATTCAATGATTATAGCTTTGTGCCTGCACGCAGTTCTCTCGCAAAATCTCCAAAAGCTCTTGCGTGACATTAAACGATGCAAACCAATTTCAACCCTGTTTAGCCTATTTAGGATTTAATATAATTCAATGTAGAATGGATCTCATGACATTAATTTATAACGTCAACGCCTTAGAGAAATAATTTTTTGGCTTGGGTTTTTAAACTGAAAGGCTTATTTACAGTGTGAAATGAAGTTAATTAATTCCACGCTCTATATACGCAGGCGTTATGAATCTGTATTTTTAAAAGTATGAAATATTGGGAAGCAAAATGGACCCATCTTGTAGATCACCTGAAAAAGATTCGTTTTAGAATCACTGGTGTAAGATTTTGCATTCTGACAATCACTGTCCATTGATGAAAAGTAGAGGTTTTGTTACAAATCGCACAAACACAATTATTATAAACACATCATACGTGTATACTCAACTGACATTTCACGCATATTCATTACAAGAAAAGATAAAAACAAGATGTTTAAATATTCTATAGTAGGCATACATGTACATGTTCAAGATGAAATAGTGAAGCAGAAAACGAACATTATTAAAAGGTGACATATTCTCATTTGATAATAACAAAATACATTGTACAAAATAAAAATTAGCATATTTTGTTCACAAAATAATACAATGATGCGACTTTAATTAAGACAAGATGAAGAACGATTTATCCGAGGTACATGAAGAAACTTTGCTTGGGCGACCTAAAAACACAATTGGCTTGCTTTTACGAGACAAAAGTAGATTGGAGCTGCCAGCCCATAAAGGCTACAACCAAAAATCGAAGGTGACAACTTGATCTAAGCCGAGTATTATTTCTGAATCAAGTGCTCCACGAGAGTCTTGTAGAAAGCTTGCAGCAAAGTTAAGTTCGCCGATAAAGTGGTGGTCATTGTTGGAAATGCTATCGACTTCCGAATCTGACACGTTATGGATAATGTAAGCCACTACAGTGTATAAATCCATCACTGAATGATGCGAGGGGCTGTTTTAAGTTTTAACATACAAATTGTTGGAGGGTACTTATGGCCTCTTGCGTTATTGACGTATACCATTGAAACCATGCAACATTATAATTTTCCCACTTAAACCCAAGGGAGTGGTCAACGTGGGTATAAGTTAATAACTGTTAGCTTGCGTTGATGGTCGAGTTCTTCTATATGTAAGGTAAAATCATTACCAACATTCTCACGAAACATAAAAAGTTTGAGTACCGCAGATATTTTTAATAATTGTAAACTGATAATTTTGCACGTTTATTGTAAATATAATTACAATTATTTCTGCAACATAGTGAGAATGGTCATTAATGGTGCGTTTGGAAAAAAAATACTACCTTCACATTTAATTATCTGACATTTCAATTGCAATTCTTAAATTTCCTGTTAGCAAGAAATTGCTAACGTGCAGTGGGAATTCCAATTATAAATTAGCCAATAAATCGATAAAATGGATTTCATCTTACATTACTTGCAAGTTGTTCACGTCGAAAAACCGCGATGCAATTTGATATGAGATGAAGCCAAATTAATGAAATTTTTATATCTTGAAGAAGAGAATAATTGCTTTGATGTTTAATATAATCGAAGTACTCAGGGTGAAGCTTTTCGAATGACATTTTCTGGCAGGCGTGAGATCACGTGTGCAAAATCGATACGCTAATTGATATAAAAATGCACTTAGTTATCGCTGTTTTTTAATCAATTAAACCATTCCTTTCGAATACGTGAATTCACGACTCCAAAAGTGCCATTCATGATGCTTCTGTCTGAGTACCTTTATTATTCAAGAATAACATTGAATAATTTTTCAAATTTTCTTGTTGTTGAGAGAATTAAAGTATACTTCTTTTCTCAATAAAGCCGTTGATTAATGTTTTGCAATAAAAAAAAAAGCTAAAACACCCACACTGGGACTGCTAGAATTACACTAACTTAAATTGTTTTTAAAATCACATCATGGCACACCGATTCGTGATTTTACAACCAGTAGGGACCGCAAATATAGCTCGTAAGAGACCGGAGAATGTGTTCAGGGTTCCCCGGACCTGGAAAAGTCAGGGGAGAATGATTTATTTTGAAAAAGTCGGGGAAATTCAACGTATTAATGTTGTCACGATCCAAAATCAATGTTTATATGTTGTTTATCTCAGGCAATTTTCAACAATTTCCGAGGACAAATATTGCAAAATTTTCAACAATTTCCGAGGACAAATATTGCAAAATTTTCAGTTTCCAAAGACAAACTTGCGAAATTTTCCTCGTTTTCCGAGCACACATTTTCAATTGTTTTTCTACAATTTTGAACAGATTCTGAGGACAAATTGGCTAAATTCTCAACTTTTTGCGAGTACAAATTTTAAAATTGTATACAGCCTTTTTCAAGTACAAATATGTCAAATTTAAAAAAAAAAAACTTTGCATGCTAATTTTTCAAAATATCGATGCAAAACACGATTTTCCGAGTACACATTTGAAACAAATGTCAACATTTTCTGAATACAAATATGTCGCATTTTCAAAACACTTTTCATGCTAATTTTTAAAAATATCGTTGCAAAACACGATTTAAAAAATCATGGATATCAGGGAAATTTGTTTAAAGACCTGGGAAAGTCCGAGAAACTGAATTTGAAATTTCTGGCGGAACCCTGTGTGTAGGCCTAATTTTAGTTAGCAATTCGGAGCCGGAATTAACATTAGATTTACGAGGATACTTTTCGGGACCGACGTCGAAAAATCGTAGTTTTCGT
>JAQGBX010000280.1:0-40175 GCA_034698745.1 Megaphyllum sjaelandicum | reverse complement strand
TGTATTACAGTCTACATGTATAAGTGCAGCGTACATGTTCATTATTTTAATTTAATTCAGGCATTCTTTGTATAGTGACCACTTGTGTACAGTGACCAACATAGCATTTTTAAAGGTCTCTCTCAACAGGTTTTACTGTAATTTATATTTTTTGAATTATCCATTCTCTTTAAACATTTGCATGAATACAATTTCATCTACTTTACTAAATTTATATGTATACAGGGTGCCCAAGAAAGAGGGTTTTAGTCTCCAAAATGCAGCAAATTGCTAGCCTGCGGATTTAACGAGAAAACTTGCCTAGTTTTTTCCTGGTTTTTTTTCCCTTTTATAAACAAGTTGTTTGAAAAGGTGATTAATGGACTCTTTTTCTCTATCATTCATTGAGTGATGAAACATTTTCTGCTCAGCTTTTTTACCTATGAAACTCGCTACTGAAATGGGATTTTTTTTCTTCCTTTACCCCATAAAAACCTTTTTTTATTGCAAAAAAAAAAGAAAGAAAGAAAAAAAAAATGTTTCGTTGGAGATGCACTCAGAAGATGAGAACCTGAAATACGTTTAATCCAAGTTTTAAGGAATTTGCATGCATAAAACATGGTTGTTACAACACGGAGTTTCTCTTGTGTTTTATTGTTGTTATATCGCTGAAGCAGCCTAGATTATATTGATTATCTATTAGCAATTGTCTGTCTAGGATTCTCAGCTGAATTATGGGATGCGTGCCATCACTTAATCAAATTAAAACACGCTTTTTTTATATTATTTTTCTTCTTGATTTCTGACGTACATTCTGCTGCTGCTGCTTTACATTTTTTTTGGTTTCCTTTAACCATCTTTCGGGTTTGCATACGTCAAAGTTAGTTTGATGGATTCGAAAATTGGGTTATCTGTCGATACATTGTACTTACCAATAAGTAGCAATAACCTAAATTGACCAAGTTTTAAAGTAGATAAAATGTTGGTTTTAAAGGGGAAATATATGTCCTTGTAAATATATTTTAGAAGGAAGTATCACGCAATGATTCAGTATATCTAGAATTATATTTGTAAAGACCTTTTATTTCCCATCACATGGGTAAACATTAATTTAGTAGCAATAATTTATCTAAGTAGCAATAAATTGACCAAGTTTTAAAGTATATAAAATGTTGGTTTTAAATAGGAAATATATTTGAGAAGGAAATATCACGCAATAATATCTCTAGAATTATATTTGGAAAGACCTTTTATTTCCAATCACATGGATAAATATTAAGCAATAATTTATCTTGAAATATATCTTTCAAAGAAATTTTCCTCCACACATGCGAAAATATCAAGTAATACTATGGAAATTTATTTACAAATAAATCTTATATCGAAATCAAATCAATTTAAGAAATTTATTTATTATACTAGTATAGTGAACAATATTTTGTAATGATAAATATATTTTACGTTTAATCTATAATATTACTTATTAATTTTATATGCTTATATGCATGTATCTTATAGATCATAATACTAATAAATATATTTTATGTACTGGTAAATATATTGTAAATACAGAAAAGGTTTCATGGTCGTACAAACGAGACAATTTATATCCGAAAACAACCAGATATATTATTGCCTAATATTCTCGTGTCCTGAGAAAAATTTCCTTTGCAAATATTTTTCCAGATATAACATTATTTCATGATTTATATTTTACGTTTTATATCTTTAATTTTTTTCCGTGTGTTGTAGAAGAATTTCCTTTGTAAATATATTTTTAGGTATAGTGTTGCTTGATATTTTCACGTGTGATGAGGAAAATTTCCTTTCCAAATATATTTCAAGATAATTAAGCTGATATATAGTATATACTATATATATTTCCAGATACACTGTAGTATTGCTTGATATTTCCTCATGAGTTGGAAAAAATTTCCTTTCCAAATATATTTCCAGCTTGTTATTTTTCCTGTGTGTTGGGAAAAATTCCTCTAGAAATATTTTTTCCACATCGCTTGATATTTCCTCGTGTGTTGGAAAATTTTCTTTCGCAAATATCTTTTCATCTCGATATTCCCCCTTGTTTTAGGAAAACTTTCCTTCGAAAATGTTTTTTTTTAGAATGGAAAATGTTCTAAACATATTAAGAATATTCTGAGCAATTTATTTCTGGAAATACACTGACAATCCAGGCTTTACAGTCCTGCACAAAAGTTTCACGCTCATCATTTTCATGAATTTAGTTGGTGAATTGAAGCGATAATTTACATTAAATCTGTAAGGTACTTTTCAGGGAACTGAAGCAATATAGTTCGTGAAAAACTTTATTTTCTTAAACTAAAAAGTTCGTAAAAACGCGAATTGACTGTATTTTCCTTTTGCAAATACTGTATATATTTGCATCTACTTCATTTTTTCACGCAAACTTAAGATTTTCAAGATTAGATTTTAGCGTGCTTCAACGTCGTTTCTGCACTTGATAAATAAATTTCATTTGATAAGAAATATGCAGCTATCAATATTCGATAAATAGGGTCATGTCAATACAGGCTGCGTCAAAAGTAATGTAAATATAATTATCAAATGCATTTTTTTCCCCAACCTCAATATCGACGTTTAAGCTAATTGATGCAAACACGAAAAGCTCTTTTATGTTGCATGATTTTTTCAGATTTTTACACGTTAGAACCAAGCAACGTTTGAATTTTTTTTTTATTGGAAATGCATTAAGTTGATTAATAGAAAAATGTTTAATGAAATATGTGCCCCGCTTTTAGCACTTGAGTGATACGTTTCTGTCCTTGTTTGCATTTGCCACCAGGTGGGAGGTTAAATTGCACTCCAATTTAACGTTATATTGACTCGATTTTATTGATTTAAGCTCAGGAAACATTTATCAAAATATTTACTTTGTTCGATGACGTACAACTCGCCAAACAAAATAACAAGTTAAATTAACACGTTTGGAGATATTGCTTACTTACATATATCATATCAACTCAGAGTTAATTTTTTATACAAATATCAACGGTATTTTTCGTTACGTACAAAAAACGTGTAGCAAACTTGTTTTAAACATGACATTTAGACAGGCATAAACCCGGGTGGAAAAAATAGATATGGCCATATATAAAAAAATTTAAATATGGCTAGACCAGAAATTGGCCAGAAGACCTCAGATATGACCAAATTTGGAGATATATCCATATTTATTTAGCTTTGGAAATATGGCCAGACATTTTTCCAGATTTGTAGATATGGTCAGACCAGAAATTCGCCAGAATACCTCAGATATAGCCAGATTTGGAGATATGGCCATATATGTAAAGGCATATCTTACCATGTACAAATAAAGTACATATGGCTATTTTTAGATATGGCCATATTTGCTACTATGTATGCCATACCTAACCCATGTCTGGCAATATGTAATTTTTCTACCTGGGTATGCATATCATTATTCATTAAAACGATTGATAACCGTAATTTTCAACAGTAATGCAAATTTGTGACAATTTGGAATGCTGATAATTTTTAAAATTTGGCCAATTTCGCCTTTTGAATTTTTAGACATTTTTTGGATTTTTTCGATAATTTTTCGAATATTTCGACAAATTTGCAAAACTTTTTATTTATTATCTGAATAAAAATTTGTCAATTTTCGAAATAAAAATTTGTCAGATTTTCGAAAAAAAAATTCAGGCATATGTTTGTAATTTTTTTAACATTTTCTATATGTTAATTTTCAAAATTCTTATTAATAAATTTTGAAAAATATTTCACTGTGTCGGTTTTGCCAAATATGTCAATTTTTGACGTTGTCATTGGTCAGGAAAATTTTCTTCAATACCTGGAAAGGTCAGTGAAGTTAAAAAAGAAATTTCTAGGGAAACCCTAAACGAGGTTCCACAGTGTTTTCATTAATTAATATGAAAATCAGGGTGGAATGTTTCCACCATTAATTTCCAAATATAGGTTTGTCTTTTTTGAGTAAGTAACTCTTCATAATGAAAGTTATAAGTTTTGGGACGAATTAGATTAAAGTTAAAAAGTTTGACGAGTGCATTTATTTGTAAATTCTAGGAGTAACATATGTTGAGATAGAAACAATTAAGAAGGAAATATGCAAAAATTAATTAGTTGGTTTTGAATTCATTTGATGAGCTGCGTAATTTGCGGACAGCCTCTGATGGTCATGCAAATGAGGTTGGGTCGAAAGGGGTTTTCCCCCTTTTTAAGCAATTGGCTCTTGGATTGCATTTTAAGCATACAGTAGGCCTACCTTATAATCATCCCATTTTCCGATAAATACTTCGATCGGAGAAAACATGAAATTAGAAAACCGAAATTATAGAGCTGCTTTCGACGCAACTAACGATTTCTACTTCCGAAACGGAAATTGAGGTCGACGATGTGCATCACGTGGCTTATTACGTCGAAAATGTGCTGAAATTGTCATAGATGGTTAGAAGGAATTGATCTGGAAAGTGGAGGAATGATTGAAAAGGAATTCGTTTCATAGTTAATTGGTGTTAACGTGTTGAGTTGTAGTTGAATTAATGTAACTCAGGGTACAGACAGACCTGGAAAGTTGAAACCATGTTACTTAAAGGTGTCTAGAAAAGTCAGAAAATAATGACTTATTTTTTAAAAATGTCAGGGAATAATGACTTTTTTAAAAAATGTCAGGGAAATTGAACGTAGTAATGATGAAATAATAAAAAAATTCAACAGTTTCTTTTAAGTACAAAATTTCAAAATTTTTAATGGTTTCCTATTACAGATTTGACAAATATCCAGCTGTTTTCAAGTAAGAATTTGAGAATTGTTCAACAGTTTCCGAGTAACAATTTGCCAAATTGTCAAACTTTTTGCGATGTAAATTCGCCACATTTGCAACCTTCTTCAGCATAAATTTGCTAAATTATAAATTGTTTTCGTGTACAGATGTGTAAAATTTAAAACATATTTCGAGGACAAATTTGCAAAATTTTAAATTTTGTCACGGTACAAATTTGAAAAATTCTAAATTTTGTCACAGTAAAAATTTGCAAAATGTTCTTTTATTTACCCATGCAATAAAAATTTTGCAATATTAAATTTTTCAAACTATTAAACATTTTTTTGTTGATTTTGCAAAATTGTAGATAACATTAATTTGGAACTTCCAATTTTTAACCTTACCAAGGTTTTTGTAGTTCAAAAACCTACAAATGTCTGGAAATTTGAAAATGATTTTAACAATTTGTAAATGTTTTGTTTATAAAGTATCCTTATTATTATATATTTTCGTATGTTTATATTTTAATTTTAACAATTTTCAATGTTAACACCACGTCTGATTTTCAAATCCACTTCACATTGAAACAAATGTATTTTTCCTAAAAAAAATATTTTACTACATTTAGGCATTTGTTGGAACTAAGCCATGCCAAAATCTTCTACATTTACTATCATCTCAAACCTCACTTTATCCTCTCTTTTAAAGCAGCAAAATTAAGCTTTTCTCATTGTATTCCTTCTTTATTTTTTTCTTCTTCTCAGAAACAGTTCAGTTAATCAAGCTGTCAAAATGGCAATTCCTCTTGCTTTTTTTCTTCTTATATATAAGTGCTTTTAAAAGTCCAATTTTCTGTATTACCTAAATACGCTAGGTTTCTTCACTCTCTTCTTCTTATTTCCCTCAAGGACTTCATCAGTTACCGATTCGGGGTGAGAAAACCTTCGAAATAGTGTTAAATGTCCTAACGCAGCAATCAGAGCCTGCAGACCCATTAACCTTTTTTTTCATACCCAAAAATCTTGCTTAAAAATCCTGGGAGAATTTCAACAATGACATACAAATGTTTTTTGCCATCGATTTTGATCTCAATCATTTTCTCAAGTAGACTTTCACAGCTTTTAAACTCCTTTTTTTCATTTTCTTTCATCTTCATTCTCGTCGAAGCGCAAGAAATCTTTTTAACAATTTTAAGATTCATTATCTTCTTAGAAAATCCTTTTATTTCATCGCGTCATAATATAAAGTGAGACAGACAGGAAAGTAGAACTTAGTGAGAAAAAAAGGAATCGTCGATGTTGCTGATGATGATGATGATGATGTAGATAAAGATGTTGTTTAAGGTATGGACAAAGATGATGTTGTTGATGATATGGATAAAGATGATGATGATGATATGGATAGATGTTGATGATATGGATAGAGATGACGATATGTATGATAATGATGATGATGATGATATGGATAGAGATGATGCTGTTGATGGTGTAGATAAATATGATGGTGATGTTGATATAGATGATGTTGTGGATGATATGAAAAAAGATGATGTTGATAAAAATGTTGTTGATGATATGGGCAAAGATAATGTTGATAATGATGATATGGGCAAAGATAATGTTGATAATGATGATATGGATAAAGATGATGATATGGATAGAGATGATGATGGTGATGATGTTGATAAAAATATTGTTGATGATATGGGTAAAGATGATGATGATGATATGGATAAAGATGATGATGATATGGGCAATGATTCGATGATATTGATAAACATGATAATGTTGATGATGAATATTTGGATAAAGATGATGATGATGCTGATGAAACGGATAAAGATGATGATGATGATGTTGATGATTTGGATTAGTAGAAGGAAAAGCTGGAAAACAAAAGTTTGCGAACGATAGGCAAATAATGCCTTACAGCGTATTTCGCTTTATTAAAACTAGTACAACATCCATTATACTTACGATGCCAGGGCAATAATTTCCCAATATCGATTGAACAGTCGCTTTTAGCCTAAATCCGGAATAAGACGAAATTATGTCGTAGCATGAAGCACGATAACGAATCGTACAGGGGTGTACCTGTTCTGCTAAAATTCGAGGGGTGTTCATTGAGTTTTAGCAATCATTTAAAAATAAGTGTTTTGTAGCTTTCAATAAAATGTTGAAGGAATTCTTCCATCATTCCTCCACATATTTTAACATTAAAAATTATATTTCAAAAACTTCATGCTTAAAATTGGCAATGTAAAAATTACAAAAAAGGCAACACACACTGGTCACTGTACACAATAGACAGGTGGTCAATGGTCGCCATACATACAGAGAATTTTTATGAAGAAAATGTACCCTAGAAAAAAAATACATTGAAAAGTGGTCAATATAAACAGGTGGTCACTTTTCCAGGCTTTACTGTATTTCGTCTTTGTTAAATATCAATAAAATACATACAGGAGTGTTTTTATATAAAAAAACATGATTTCAGAAACTTCATGAACACTTTTCGTACATGTATGGAATTTAATACTTATAGATCCTGTAAAGATAAATAAATTTTAGGTTTCCAGTTTCAAATAGAAAAGAAATGCATTTCCAAAATTCATGCATGTGAAAATACATTTTTAGAAAATATTTTAACGCATTGCAAAGTGCATTTTGGGTTACCAAAAATGTATTACCGTCAATACGTTTAAAATAAAGCAAAATGTATTTCGAAATGCATTACTATGTTCCAATCTTTGCATATTTACATTTTTCATATCTATAGATCTGGCTATCTATAGATTTACAATTTCGCATTGCATGAACAGAAATGCATTTCAAAAATTAATATGAATATACATGTCTGATTTGATCGAAATATATGGTAATGCCAAATTTTTTTTGTTATTATTTCCCATAATAATACGTTAAAAGTACTGCAAAATGTATTTTAAAATACAGTACAATGTTCCAATGTCATAGGCCTACACATTTTTTAAATGAATGTTAATTGTTTCAATGCTGGTATATATATAAAATTGTTTCATTTTACCTTAATGTTTGTTTATGTATGAAAATATATCTAGTTTTGCCTTAATATACATGTACGTAAATGATGGATGTCAAATACGACATCATACGATACTTTTTTCAATCATTTCATCAGATATCTACCCAAATTTTTGATTTATGTTCTTAATTATCCCAATTTGAATCCCCATTTTCCCCAGTCTTAATTCATTCATCCAATTCTAACTTGGCAGGATTAAATTTCTAAATGAGAATTTCACTTATCCGGGATTAAAAATCAGTTCTTTCCTCTTTGATCTTCCATCCCCCCCCCTCCTTAATTTTGCTTGGCTCCTTTCTCTTCCCCCACAATCGATTATTTCTCCATTGAATTCGACATTGGACAACTTCGTAGGCATTTCAATTTGAGAGACTAATTGATGCAATTAAAGCTCATTAATGAGCAGATATCTGAAAAGTGCTTTGACACGTGAATTAACTTCAGCTGTCTTAAGACGCTGGAAATAGATATAAATAAGGGGGTAAGTGGACCTCGTGATTTAAGGGGAGGGGACATTGTCACACCCCTCACCCCTCACCCATCTATGGAGGACTGCTGTAAAGGGTAATGGTAGAGAAAATGCAATTTAAATACGTTGCTATTACACAAAAGAAAAATACATCAGATAAACCTTTGACATCTTGACATCTTCATTGGTGGAGGAATCGCGAAGCCATCTGTTACTCCTGAAGAAGTCGTTCATGGGTAACGGTATAACAAACGTTGGCGAATTAATGACAAAAGATTCTAAGACAATGGGATGACTTCAGCGTTTCTGGGGACGTGTCTATGACCTTAATGGCATATAAAGAAAACATGTCTTTTTAAAGTGAGTGATATGTAAATGGACGTGTACTTGATGTGTTTATCATGTAAAGGGGCGTTTCCTTTGTCGTGTATATCGGAAGAAACCTTCTTTAAAGGCAAAGTAAAATTTACCTGCCTTTTTAAAGAAAACAATTCCAAATAAGAATCATTTGTAACTTTATTAAAGATACGTGTCTCTGAAGTTTGTAACGTCTATAAGAGCCAGCATGTCTTAATGTGTGCGGCAACTAAGAGCCAAAATGTCTTTCATGTGTATGGCATTAAAGAGCCCACATACCTTGTGTGTGTATGGCATTCAAAAGCCAACATATGTCTTTCGTGTGTACGGCATCTAAGAGCCAACATGTCTTTGGTGTTATGGTATTCAAGAGTCAACATGTTTTAATGTGTACGGCATCTAAGAGCCAACAGGCCTTCGATGTGTGTGACATCAAAGAGCCAACAGGCCTTCGATGTGCGACATCAAGGAGCCAACATGCTTTTGATGTTTATGGCATGTACTTGTAAGCGCGAACATGTCTTTTATGTGAATGGCATCTAAAAGCCAACATGTCTTCAATGCATCTAAGAGCCTCCATGCCTTTGATGTGTGTGACATCAAGGAGCCATCATGTCTTTGATGTGTATGGCACTTAAGAGCCTCCATGCCTTTGATGTGTGTGACATCAAGGAGATAACATGCCTTTGATGTGAATGGCATCTAAGAGCCAACATCTCTTTGGTGTGTATGGCGTCTAAGAGCCAACATGTCTGATGTGTGTGGTATCTAAGAGCCAAAATGTCTTTGATGTATACATCAAATGCCAGAAGTGGCTGGGGCTTAGCCCCCTTAGTGCACTAACGTTCTTCTTCTAATATCCAACATGTCATTGATGTGTGTGGTATCTAGGAGCCAACATCACTTTGATGTGTGTGCCATCTACTGTTAGTGCTAAGTTCAGCCAACATGTCTTTGATGTGTAAAGTTTCTGAAGAGCAACATGTCTTTGATGTGGGTGACATCTATAAGAGCCAACAAGATGTTCCTCTGTTAATGCCTTTAGTGTGGACGTAACTTAAAGAGGACATGTCTTTGGCATCAATATCATTAAAGGGAATATATCTTTGAAATATTACATTTTTGGATGCATTGTACGTTTCAGCATTAATTTAAAACGAATAATTCATACAAAACTTACTGTATTTTCGTTTGTCTTTTAAATTCAAATATTAATTTACAAAAATGCCTAATCGATTAAAACTTGTCGATTAATTGCCGGGATAACAATTCTTTATTAAATATGCTAAGCATGAGGAATATATTATTAGAAAACATTCCGAATTTTAGCATTAGGAATTAACGGGCCATAATTCGTCCTAAAATTACGCATTCAGGATCATTTATCAAGTGCGAGCCTTAAGCATTGTTCACATTTCTATTACGATAATAGCAGTTGATATTCATTATTTCTGTAAATGGCTAGCCATCTATCTTGTAAGCGCATATTAAATGAAATTGCCTGTCCTTTTTTTCAGTTTTTTGGGTAGTTGTCATCGATGCCATTCATAAATTGTGCGCCCTGTTTCAATGAACATCTTTAATGAGCAAAAATATGAAATGCTATTATTTCGTCGTAAATTAAACTTTTTTTTTATCGAATTACTTTCGGTGCTTTTACAAAGGAATGACGAAGGACCTTAATGAACCATCATCAACCTTTTTTTTTTATTTTGCAAACATATCTTGAATATTAATGACATCGTGGGCAATGGGGACATCGCTTATCATCGTTGCTGCGTTAATTACATTTTTTTCATTATCAAATTCAGTATAAAATACGCATAAATGCCTGATTCCAGATAATTAATGGTGCAAAACTTATTTAGAAAAAATAAATTGCAGCCTTGACCCGTATTTGGGGTAATTAGAATGTATAGTGAATGCAAATTTCTGATTTAATGGGACAGGTAATGAAAGGGGTAATTTGGTTAAATTTTCAGTTCTACTTGACCGATGATTAATGTCTTTAAAGGGTAATTTGCAGAAATTTTAAAACCCACTTTACCAAAATGGCGTCTTTAAGGGGTAGTTTTCTTCTAATTTTAATCCACATGAAACCAAAATTCAGTAGCATATACTTGTATTAGGAGTAATTTGCATTTACATTTAAAATCTTTTTGGCAGATCAAAATGACGTCATTAGGGGTAATGTGCTTAAATTTTAAGATGTACTTGACCAATGAGGTGCTTTTAAGGAGTAAGTTGCAAAAAAATTCAAAATTCACGCCACCAAGATGGCGTCCTCAAGGAATTATTTGCAGAACATTTAAAATTTACTTAACCAAAATGGCGTCTTTAAGGGGGAGTTTTCTTATAATTTTAATCTGCATCAACCAAAATAGCATATTGTAGGGGTAATTTGCAGAACTTTCAATTAAAATATTCTTGACCAAGATGGTGTCTTTAGGGATAACTTGCAGAAAGCTTAATGTACTTGATCGACATGGCGTCCTTAATGGGTAATTCACATGCATTTCAAAATCTGTTTGACCAATTTGGCGCCTTTAATGGGTAATTGGCAGAAAATTTGAAATCAACTTAACCAAGATGGCGTCTTTAAGGGAAAATTTTCTTTTAATTTTAATCTAAATAAAATCAAAACAACGTCTTTTTAAGAGTAATTTGCTTAAAATTTTAAATCTTTTGGACCAAAATGGCGTCTTTAGGGGTAATTTGCAGAAAACTAAAACTATTTTGTTCAAGATGGCGTCTTTAAAAGTAAATTCGCTTAAATTTAGAAATTTACTTGGCCAAAAACTGGCGAAAAATTTAAAATCCATACAACCCAGATGTCGTCTTCAGGGGCAGAATTTTATTCTAACTTTTATTCTAATTAAGACAAAATAACATAATTTATTAGTAATTTTCAGAAAATTTACAAATCTTCTAAAGTATTATGACATCTTTAGATCAATTTGGCAATACAGGGACCTTTTAAGGGATAATTTGCAGAAAATGTAAAATCCCCGTAATAAAGATGGCGTCTTTAATGGGGTAATCTTGCAAAAAAAAAATTAAAATCTAATCGACCAAAATGGCGTCATCATGCACTGAAGCGGGTTTTTACACCTTTCAAGTTGACCAGTTGATGGTCCTTATATAATAAACAACCCCAAAACCGTTGAATATCAAATTTGCTGTATCGAAAAAATAGGATATTTGAGCTCCTAGATTTTCAGTTGTTTTCTATAAGTGCATTGAGAGAAAGCTGAGACCATCGTCCAGAATTGACGTTGGTCAACTGCATGATTTTAATTAAAACAGGCAGAAATACCTGAGGTCAATGCGGTGTGGATTTCTCTGAACAAAAGCTGCGATGCCTTCTCAACAACTGCTAAGTACGTCAATGATTTAGTGAATATTTTTGGCGGAATTTCGCAGAGTTTTTAAACAAAATGAAGAGAAAATGGGGTTTTGCTTGATGGACTCGAATTGAGCTCGATGTTGTGGTCTGGCAAGAAAATCAGTGTCACCTGAGAACGATTAATGATGTTGCGGTGACACTTTGCTAGCACAATGCCAACGCCGTTGATAGACCACAACATTCCCCATTGTCAATTTAAACCCCTCACCCCCCTCAACCTAACCCCACAATGCAACGGGGCTTTTTATGAGATGTCAACGTTTCCACATTCAATCAATCTCAATACTGTTTTCAACTTTTGCCTAAATTACATTTTTGACGCACACTGTACACTTGTCTTTGATTAAGCTTGCAGTACGAAGTTTTTAACAAAGTTAGTTTTGGGTATAATTTTTTTAAGTGTTTGGTAAACTTAACGTATTTTATACAATTTTTTTTAATTATTTGTGGAAGTTGGCTTAATTGGTCATAAAATGTTTATTTAATAAAATGCCCCATTTTTAAATTGGATGCTATTTTTTAAGATTTTTTTGGAATAAATAGTAAAAATGTATATGAATTTTTTTATTCGTTAGAAATTCTTGATAAAAATGGTCATTTTTTAAGGGAATTTCACATTTCCACATTGAATTTTTGACGCACACTAACTGTAAAGATGACTTTTATCGAAGATGGTTTTAGGTCTAAAATTTAACAACTTGGATTACATATTTTTTTTTGTAGAAAATTTTCCTTAATTGTTTCAACATTTAATCAAAATGCTGGTACGAGTTTTACCCAAAGTTAATTTTTGTCTAAAATGCACCATATTGTCACAAAAAAATGTCGCAAATTTCTGAAAAAAAAACTTTCGCAAATTTGTGAAAATAATGTTCGCAAATTTCTGAAAAATCGATGATTTTCATTTTTATCTCAATTTTGTACTTTTTTTTAATATAAGTTTTTTTTGTAAAAAGGAAACCACATCTGGTTAAATCTCGTCTTCTTTTGTCATGTGCAACATATTGCATTTTCTACTCCTTCTTGGTTAATTATTAAACATTTTTTTGCATATTAAACGCATAATCATCTCGTTTCAAAAAATTTGGTAAACACCTGCTAGTCATCCTACTTGCGTCTCATCAATCCATCATAACTCTCACACTTTGGGTTAATTTATTTTGCTTCATACAAGCTGCCATTATGCAAACGAAAATTTGTCAGAAGGGACTTCTTTTAAGCTACTTTTGTCAATAAACAAAAGATGAATTTCTAATTAGCTCCTGTCCTGGCTTTGGTGTAATTAATGCCCTCAATAGGGCAATTCAAAAAGGACATGAAAATTATTGAAAATAAAGTGAAGAATATTTAAGTCTTAGAAGGATAATTTTAGAAATATAATTTTGTTTAAGGTCCTATTTCGAAGATTTGCATTACTTGTGTCCAAATTTCGGCAAAAACGTTTTGTGGTAATTAAAAAAACATTAAATTTTAAAAAGTAATAAATTATAAGAGATTGTAAATAAAGAAGTAAGTTGCTCTTCCAAAACTTCAATTCTTAAATTTTTTGATTTGCTAAGAATTTTTTAGAATGAATAGTATAGATTTTGAAGTTTTTGCTCACTATTATACTATCAAATTTTGTAATTCCTGCTAAATTTTACAACATAATGCGTAGTGTAGTAATTTCCAAGCGCTGTTTTACACTGTAAAAACATCGCATATAGAATTTAGTTTTAGATTCTTGTGTTTTACACAAACACAAGAACACAGTTTGAATTTAAATTTCTTCGATTTGTTTTACATTGTAAAAAATATCTTGATTTTATCCTCGAGTCTCAATGTTTGATTCAAAGATGGATCAGGTTGTTTTTGAAAATTAAGTAACTCTTCCAGCTGCGTAAACAATTTTTGTTTACAAACGCTCGTGTCTGATATTAACATGATTCAGTATATTTTGTTTTGCATTAAGACATCGGTGCATGTAAACAATCTTAATACTGTTTACATGCATTAGTCTGAATCAATATACTGTAGTTTGCTTAGAAACATTTAGGTGAAATATCTTGATTTTGTTTACAATCAATAATCTACATTTTGCATGCATTATGTATTTTGTATGTAAACATCTTGCTTTCGTAAAATTTGTAACGTATCCATGGATAATCTTATTTTAAGAAATTTTAACGTATTTTTTTTTAAAGAAGGTTTTCAACGTTTTTGGAGAAATTCTAGGGAAGTTTTTAGAAAAATCTATTGGTGTTTTTTGGAGAAATTCTATCGAAGGTTTTGGAGAAATTGAATCGATGTTTTTGGAGAAATTCTACAAATGTTTTTTAGAGAAATCTATGGACGTTTTTGAAACATTTCTATCGGCGTTTTTGGAGAAATTGTATCAACGTTTTGGGAGAACTTTTATAGATGTTTTTGGAGAAATCTATCGTCGATTTTGGGGAATTTTTGCCGGCGTTTTCAGAGAAATTATTTTACTTGTTTTTTGGTAAATTTTTATTGGCGTTTTTGGAGAAATTCTATTGACGTTTTTTGGAGAAATTCTATCAACGTTCTTGGCGAATGTTTATCGATGTTTTTTTGTAGAAATTGTGTCGAACTTTGTGAAGACATTTTATTCGAGTTTTTTTTTGTTGAGATATTTTATCACCTTTTTGATGACATTTAATGGTCGTTTTTTTGGAGAAACTTTTAAAATTTTCCTTGGAAAATAGAAACGCTTTCATGGAAAAAATGGTAACGTTTTCGAATAACATCGATTTTAATTTTCTTTTTTAACATTAATACATAAGCAATATTTAACATGGAAACTAGTGCTTACCGTCCAATTTTGAGCGAATTTTTGGACGTTTCTTTTTGAATAGCCCCCATGGCATGGCAGAAAGGGCCATTCAAAAAGGACGTCCGCAAAATTATCCCAAAAATGGAATCCATCCCCTACCCCCTGTCCACACTGTGTCCGGTCAAGCAATGACCCCCTCCCCCCTTGGGATGTCCGAAAAAGTTTAGAAATTTTTAACAATTGTTCGGTTACTAAAAATACGTCACACAAGTCCAGTAATCAAATCATTTCTATTATTCACAATTAGAAAAATGTATTTATACACCCAGATGAGAAATTTCAAATTCAGATGTCACCCATTCTGATAAGTTTTGTATAATTAAAAATTTCGGCCGATTCACCATTAACAGCATTATCTATTATTTTCTCAGTTTCGATAATTTCCTCTGTTTCTATGATTTTATGCTGCATAGTTTGTATTTGGTATCGGTGATCATCCTGTAAATGTTTATGCTTTTTAAGAATTTTCTTATGATTGGTTACAGCTGTCTTTGTGTCAAAGTTACAAAGTTTGGTACCGAGTACAAAATTGCCAAATTTTCCACGTTTTCCGAGGACAAATTTGCAAAATTCTCCACGTTTTCCGAGGACAAATTTGCAAAATTTTCCACGGTTTCCGAGAACAAATTTGCAAAATTTTCAACGTTTTCCGAGTGCAAAATTGCAAAATTCTCCACATTTTTCGAGAACAATTTTACAAAACTTATAGCAAATGTTTTTTAAATTTTTAAAATTTTTCTATGTCAATTTTTGACATTATCAATGGTCAGGGAAATTTTTTTTAAAACCTGGAAAAGTCAGGGAAGTTAAAAATGAAATTTTTGGGGGAACCCTGTGAACTGTCATCACATTTAACAATTGGAAAGCAATATTTTGACCGCCTTAGTACATGAACTGACTGAAACCAGATGCGGACGTCCTTTTTGAATGGCCCCTAAGCTTTAAAATTTGGGGTAATTTGTCACAAGGCCGGTTGTATACAGTATGTGCGAGCCTTTCGGTTAATATACAAGGTGGCAAGCGCCTAGATTAAGGGGAAAAAGTCATCTAGTGAGTCAATTAGCCATTGATTAAGTGTTGTTAATCACGCATGCGTGATGACACTGTTTATCACTGGCTGCAGCTTCGAAAAATAATGAGAAATTTTGTGCTGAGAAAATTAGCATATAGGCGCGATTAAGTGAGACAAATATTCTTATTAACCTGTTGCCTAATATATCAACGCCTATCCGATTTGCATAAATAAACTTAATTTTAATGGCTCTTTGCGTTGAAAATTTAGACCAATGAATTTTATCCTGGCTCGGGGAATAATGAATGGCCAAAGTCGAGAGGTTAATTAGCACGCTTTGATAAGACCTAACTCTCTTTTCCTCTCTCTTCTATATTTATTATCTATACGTGCTTTTCTAGGAAATATTTGGTCAGTTGGTCATTCACTTCTAAAAGCTCTTATCTCGCTACTCTGCTAAATGTATACAACTAGGTTGGAAAAATGAAGTTGCGTGCTGTCCAGATTATATGCGAGAAATTTGCGACGAAATGTCAAAATTTGTGATGTTAACGTAATCTGAAATTAAAAAGTTAGAAATTGTAATTAGAAATTAGATTAGTAGGACTGTTGTTTTAATGACGTACTGATGCCAAATGATGTTTAGTTTAACTACTTTTTTAGTAGTTTGTAAGAAACGTGCTGGCCTTTTAATACGTAAATTAATTACTTTCATTGAAATTTGTAACGATTTCATAGAATTTTTTTTTTTTTTTGGTAAAAAATGGTAAAGTTTGCTTAGAAGAATGGTAACGTTTGGTTGGAAAAATTGGAACTTTTTTTAGAAAAGTGGTTACGTTTGCTCGAAAAAATTGTGATTTAAATTTCAAGGAATAAATGGAGAGTTTTCTTGGAAAAATGGTGACTTTTTCTTGGTAATTGTGACTTTTGATTGGAAAAATGGTGACTTTTTCTTGGAAAAATGGTGACTTTTGTTGGATTAATGGAAACGTTTTGTTGGAAAAACAGGAACTGTTTTGGAAAAGTGGTGTTGCTTGCTCGAAAAAATGGTAACTTGGAAAAAAGGTGACTTTTTCTTGGAAATTATGACTTTGAATTTTAAAAAATGAGGACTTTCTTGGAAAAATGGTGACTTTTGATTGGAGAAATGGTGACGTTTTCTTGGGAAAATTGGTGGCTTTTTCGTGGAAAAATGGGACGTTTTTGTGGAAAAATGGTGACTTTTTCGTGGAAAAATGGTACCTTTTTCGTGGAAAAATAGTAGTTTTCTTGAAAAAATGGTAAAGTTTTCTTGGACAAATGGCAGCGTTTTCTTGACTTGGTCAAATGTTAGTTTTCTTGGAAAAATGGTTTCTTGAAAAAATGGTAACTTAGAAAAATGGTAACGTTTTCTTGAAAAAATGGTAACCTTTTCTTGGAAAAATGGTAACTTTTACTTGAAAAAATGGTTATATTCTTTTAAATTATATTTTGAAATTTGATAAGCGCATGTCCACTTATAATTTAATTAATCATAATTAACCATAATTAACCTAAATACGTAGATACAAAATACATACTGCATGCACATTTCAAAAATTGAAACTAAGTTGTTAAACGAATTGGGCATAACCATAACTCGCACTAGTACCGTAACATAACTCCCTAAATTTTGGCCAATTTTGGTGTTGCATGCTTAAATGAAATAATTTAGGGAATAATACACGAACAATGAATTTCCAAAACAAACGAAACAGCGCGTTAATTTCCCCCCTTCGTAGCATAACCTTGGTTTGAAACAATACCCCGTGGTACTATTAGAGACATTTTTTACGTTGTAAGTACCAGCTAATAAAGCGTGAAATAGAGCACAAAAAAGCAATAAAAAAATAAAAAAGTCATGGCGTGTTTGCGAAACTATGACACGCTAATTCGTGTGAAGAATTGCTCAATTTTTTGAGCTAGTTTTTTAATAGCGTGATATTGCTGATATAAATTAGGTCTAAAGTACGTTTTTATGAAATTGTTAGCAAAAATATTAATTATGTAGACATTTCGTTAAGCGAGACTAACTCGCCATGATCCATTATTTTGCCTTTCTTTTGTGACAGCTTCCGTAAAAAACTATGCTTTTATTATTTTTTTTTGGGGGGGGGGGAGAAGGATGTGGGGGAAAGGGGGGGTTATAATATTTATGTAGTAATCAAATTTTGCCAACCTAGTAATTGTTGTTCTCGGATAGGAAATGTCTTAATCGTCGAGTATATATTTTATGCTAAGAGGGAAACTTCCTCCACCCCCTTAATTATATATCAAATCACTTATCGTAAATTTTCTAGGCTTTTCGTAAACAAGCAGCTATTTTTCAATGTCTGAAAATGGGCGAGAAATTATTCGCGTATCGAGACCTCTTTGGACAATTAATCAAAGTGTGCATTTCCCAAATTAAATTTTCTGCTACTTCTTTATTTGGCAAGGGGGAAATTAGAGACGGTTTGCGTGGCCGCTCAAAATGATAATTGAAATTTCAGAAGATTGTTTTTCGGAAATCGACTCGTTTTTCATACCCTGGATTGTAAATAAATCACGTTACTGTACAAAAAGTGACTGAAAAATACGTCAGGTATTTTAAAATTTAACTTTAAAATAAGGCAAAAAATATTATTTTGAAATGCATTTACATGTAATAAATGCTTTTCGTTTCGATGGATTTTATTAACAATTTTTTTTATTAAAATCCTTGATGAAAATTTTTTTGATAAGAGATATTGTGTACTTGCATTAATAACAGCGATGATAACAGTTGTCATTGCAGATACAGTTTGTAGTTATCAATGAAGGTTTAGGTTTCTTTTTACTTGCGATAGTAAAAAGAAACCTTAACCAGCATTGATAACTGCAAACTGTAACGATAGTAGTAACTATTAAATTTACTTGACGTTGAAATGATAATTGCATGCTTGTAGCTTGTACTTGCGATGATATCAGCATCGGAAGTACAAGAATATGCAGTTATCATGTGTGCTATCAAAATATAATGATATTAATTCCAAATGTGTAATGCAATGACAACGGCAATGCGTAAATGCAATAACTGTGTGCAAGCAATGATAATAACTTCAAACTGCTTCAGTAATGATACCTGCAAACTGTACCAGCAATGACAACTACAAACTGTTCTAGCAATTAGAACTAAAATTTGTACTAGCAATGATACCTACAAACTAATCCAGCAATGATAACAGCAAACTATACCAGCAATGATAACAGCAAACTATACCAGCAATGATAGCTACAAGCTGTACCAGCAATGATAACCACAAACTGTACCAGCAATGTTACTTTCAAACTGCACCAGAAATGATAACTACAAACTGCACCAGCAATGATAACTACAAACTGCACCAGCAATGATAACTGCAAACTGTACCAGCAATAATACTAACAAACTGCACCGGAAATGATAACTACAAACTGTACATGTACCGGCAATGATAAATACAAACTGAACCAGCAATAACAACTACAAACTGTACCAACAATGAGAACTGCAAACTGTACCAGAAATGATACCTACAAACTAATCCAGAAATGATACCTACAAACTAATCCAGAAAAGATAACTACAAACTATACCATCAATAATATAACTGCCAACTTGTAAATGCCTTGGTAACTTAATTAGTACCAGCAATGATAGCTACAAGCTGTACCAGCAATGATAACCACAAACTGTACCAGCAATGTTACTTGCAAACTGCACCAGAAATGATAACTACAAACTGTAACAGCAATAATAACTGCCATCTGCACCAGCAATAATAACTGCCATCTGCACCAGCAATGATAACTGCAAACCTTCTCCTAACAACCGTTACTACAGAATTGAACCTCCAACGGCAATCGCAGAATGCTTCTGCAACGGTAGCGGCAATATGTTTCTTCAATGACCACTCTAAACCTTAACTTCCAAACGCACTTTCAATAATTTCCACAAACCCAAGTACCTGCAAATGACCCAGGCATTCGGTGCTCGACCATCTCATGGTTTTCATCCTGAACCTGAAGACGTCGTCAGCGGCTTCAATGGTCAGCGACACGTCAACCAAACAACGAGCGCTAAAACGTCCACGGAATCCGTGTCCAATCAATAGGTCACTGCCTGTTTTACGACATCGAGCAAACAACTGCTGAAAATTTTCTCAGTTCAGGATTTGTGGGGCAATGCGCACGTACAGTATCTTTGAGAGCTTGCATCCAAGAGCCCTTCGCTTCTTCCATTAGCAGAAAACCAAAGAGAGATGAGAAGGCGAGAGAGAGAGGAAGAGAGATGGAAATAGATCCTATTTTACCATAACCCGCTAATGTTATCCGTTGGAGTTGTTTTTAAATCGTTTAATCGCTTAATGGATGATCCCTCCAGGATTCCGAGACGTCAGCAGATTTCCCCCCAAAAAGCCCAAAACCAACAAGAGAGATGTAGAAAATCTTGTTAAAAGAGCACATCTTCAAGAAGGTGCGCATTCTTAATGCGAAAACCAAAAAGCCAGAACCGATCCTGGAGAGGCCTGCTGCGGTTGTTGCAGTAGTTTTGTTAATAACAACAAGAAAACAAACGGGCAATGCCCCATGAGAGATATACTGATGGAGGGTTGGGAGGAAGGGGGAGAAGAAGATGCCAATGCAGTAAAGATGCGATGGTAATGGCTGATGGGGCAAGTACAGTTGGAGAGGATTGCTGAAGCGGTAACGTATTGCTCTCTTTCTTCCTCTCCCCTTCCTCTCTACCTTTGAACCATCATCCTTGTCCTCCATCTTTTCCTATTTAGGAGATGGGTTCCTCCGTCGCAATTAACTATCCATCAAAGAGGAAGCTTTTGGCTTGAACTTTATTGCCTTACCTAGGCCATGAATTACGTCGCTCAGTTTTCTACCCCATTCATCCCCCTCCCCCCTTCCCTCCTATCATTCCTCCTCCTCCTCTCTCCAACAACGCCCATCTGGAAGGCTGATAAAGCGATTCATTTTCGGCAGAAGCGTAATTCCGAAACAAGTTTTTCGACGAAAGATATATATGAAGATTGTTGAAGAGGATCTCTCATCCCCCAACGAGGCAAGAGCCGAGATCCCGAGGTCTCTTCAGGGGATTTTTGAAGAAAGGGACCGAGCTGAAGCAGCAGCAGCTTATGAATCAGCCGTTAAAACGCCAGATATTAAATATTGCCCTTGCGACGCCCAGAAAACTGTAATTAACAACCGCAGAAACACGAAGCAGGAAATTGAAGAGGATCTACCCTGATGGAGGCTCTGGAAACAACGCCGCTAATTCGGAGGGATCAATGGAGGCGAGCTCGCGTGACGCCTTCAACGTCGATGGATAAGAGCTTGTAAAATTAAGCTGGAAAGCTGGGAAAATGATGCTCCAGGTGCCGTGTCCTTATTGTCAGGGATTCCTCGAGTGTCTGGAGGACAAGGCGTTTCTTGATGTAGGAATGGCCAACGAAATGATGGTGCACTGGGATGGATGACACTTGTCAGTTGGAGATGTTTCAATGATCGGAAATGTGGCCAATTGATACGGTGTAAACGTGTTAGGCAAGTTTTGAATGTCAGCTAAAGAAGTCAGAGCTACAAAAATGCAGTTTGATTGCATTTTTATATTGCAAAATGTATTTTGAAATATGTTTCAATTGCATAAAGTGTATTTTGAAATATGCTTTAATTGCATAAAGTGTATTTTGAAATATGTTATAATTGCATAAAATGTATTTCGAAATATGTTTTAATTGCTTAAAGTGTATTTCGAAATATGCTTTAATTGCATAAAGTGTATTTTGAAATATGCTTTAATTGCATAAAGTGTATTTTGAAATATGTTTTAATTGCATAAAGTGTATTTTGAAATAGGTTTTAATTGCAGAAAATGTATTTTGAAATATGTTTTAATTGCAGAAAATGTATTTTGAAATATGTTTCAATTGCAGAAAATGTAGTTTGAAATATGTTTTAATAGCATAAAATGTATTTTGAAATATGTTTTAATTGCATAAAAGGTATTTTGATTTATGTTTAAATCGCATAAAATGTATTTTGAAATATGTTTTAAAATCTGTTTTGAACTGCATTTGAGAATCTGTTTTGAAGTAGGCCTATGTTTTAAAATCTGTTTTGAAATACATTTGAGAATCTGTTTTGAACTTATCGAACGTATCGAATTTAGCTGAATTTCTCGCATATGGTAGGAACAGTTACTTTTTAGACACGCAATTATGTCATGTCAAAAACACGAAAGTATTGCTTGCCAAAGGCTAGAACTTGTAGCTTGTCAGAGACAGGCGTATCAAGCCGATGTCCTCCGATTAATTTCAAATTTTTATCCAAATTTGATGTACGAAAATGCATCAATGATTGGCAAACGAACGCCCACAATGTTGCAATTATCAGTTTTTAATCTGATTTTTAATCGCTTCTTTAAATGAGCTCAAGATTTTTAGTTTTAATTGTTTTGATTTATTGAAAACATCTTCATAAAAACTCATTTCTTTAATAGGTTTCTTATTAATATACCCGCAATTTATGCTATTCAGAAAAGCTAAATGTTTCCTTCCTACTGTTTTTATCGGATGTCAAAATGTCCTCCAAATTTAATTCGCATTAATTGAAATGAAACTAAATTCCTGGAAAAAAAAGTCTTCGCTTTGATACTTAATTTTTTTGATAAACCTTTTTGGCATAAATTCAGTCTTTGACAGCTGCGCAATTTCTTTTTATATATTTTGGTATATACTTATCTCTCGGTTATCTGAATTGAATTATCTTTGCCCAAACATCTACATTTTTTTGGGGGATTGTATTTCTATAAATGGCTCTTCTTCTTTCTGGAAATAAATCTTTTGGCTTTTGAGATAAATGTACTCGAGATTTTTTTACGCTGTTGCCAACGCAATCTCATTATTGTGACATCAGTGATTGTGGGGAAGAAAGAAGATATTTTCATTAAACTTGGATAACTTTTATATAAAAGTCAAAATAGGGATGTTTAGGGCAGCCTATGATGAAGGCGGTGCCATAAAATTATTACGTTTAGCACCCCCCCCCCGCCTTCCCACACAACTCGAAAATATTTAATTTTTGATTTGACTGTATTTTGGGTTTTTTCCCTAGACTTTAATAACCTGTGAAAGTCAGGGAAAATCAACGTGTTTATGTTAATGTGACATTCTAAAAGTGTTGATTTTATGAGGTTAAATTAGCTCTGGGCCCATTTTCAAATTTTCAAAAATCGTTGAAAGTTTTCGAGGACAAATTTGCAAAATGTTTAACAGATTATGAGGACAAACAACATTTTCAGAATTTAAATTTTTAAAACATTCAACATTTTCCAGGTAAAAATTTGTAAAATGTTCCAAATATTTTTATGGTATTTTTTTTTAAATGTTTCTACATTAATTTGAAAAAAAAAATTACAATTGACATTAGAATATTCAGAAATTAGAAAATAAAATATGCTTTTCTCACAAATGATGCCATTCACCAAATATCCTTTTAATAGTTTAATTAAATCAAGTTGTTTTCATTTTACAAAATAATGTTGTTTTTATAACGAATTTAATTTACTAAATTCAAATAGTTTAAAATGTTTTTTTATAATTCATCTCGTTCTACTAAAATAAAACAGAATTTTCAAGCACATATATTTTCA
Organism: Megaphyllum sjaelandicum; assembly: GCA_034698745.1. Taxonomy (NCBI): domain Eukaryota; kingdom Metazoa; phylum Arthropoda; class Diplopoda; order Julida; family Julidae; genus Megaphyllum; species Megaphyllum sjaelandicum. The sequence continues at coordinate 16,595 of JAQGBX010000280.1, read as the reverse complement.
TTTTTCCAAAAGTTTTTTAAATTTGATTTTGCTAAATCAATAAATTTCAAATGTCCATCAAAACGATTTTAATTTTATCAAATAAAACAGAATTTGTAAGAATCTTTCTATTTTACCAAATTACGATTTGTTTTAATTACAATTTAGTTTCATCTTTACTAACATTCTCAAAAACAACAATCTATCACTATCGAAAACGATGACACCGTAATGCAATTTTGTACTTTTTGTTAAAATATTGAAGTCATATTTTTGCATAACTTTTATGCTCATAAACATTGAAATGTGCTTTTTAATTGATTTATTCAGGTTTCTTTTTAAGTTTATAATGCCTGTATTATAATATTTCTTAGTCAAGTACATGTAATTCCCATAGAGATTTCTATGATAAGATATGGAAAAGTATGGCGAAGTACAGGAAAGTTTACTATGAAATATGAGAAGTATTTACAAATACTATATACAGTATTTACATTAATCTTAAATTGAAAGAGTTTTAAGCCCTTAGGGTCTTACTTCTTTTATGGGTTTTCTTTAAAGGAGCAAAATGCATTTTTCAAATAAAGGTTATCGAAAACTACGAATTTTGCCCAATGGTTCAGGAGCATTGATGTTGTATCTTATACTCTCGTATTTTTTAAAAAAAATAAATGTTTTATATAGAAAATAAGGAGCCATTCAAAAAGGATGTCCTCATGTAGTGGGTATGAGGGGAATGATGGGTTGAGTCATGGATTCACTGTGGACAAAATGAAAACCAAATGTATGAGCTCATAGTTACATATGACATTGGTATAAAGTTTGTTAGTTTAACGTCCATGTTTTCTGTTTGTGATCAAGTTTTTTATGTTTGAACTTTGGAAAAATATTTTACAGTTCATACCGAGTTTTTCAGTTTATATAATTTTCATTCTGTATTGATATCTTTATTATCAATTTATAATTGAAGATCAAATGTTGAAAATTTGTGATCAGATATTCAATATCTTTAAACCCCTTCTGATATTTTGGTTTATTTTATTAAGGCTTTGTTTAGTATTTTTATTTAGTACATAGGTTTTACTAATAATTTTCAATTTGCAGTTAGTTTTCTCAGTTTGCCTCAGTTTGTGAATCGGTTTTCAGTTTGCGAATTGTTTTAAAATTTGTAATCAGGTCTTTTATTTTTGCTTGATTCTGGTACTTTATCTGTTTACGAGTCTTTCATTTTTTTTTAAATTTTTATTTAGTATAGATATCTGGTATAATCCATTTTTTTAAAAAAATTAATTTAAGTAGATAGTTTGTAGTCAGTTGTTTAAAATTTCTGATCAGGTTATCAGATTGTAATAAGGCTTTTAGTTTGCGACAAGTTTTAAAATTTGTAATAATTTTATCAAGTTTTCAAATTTTTTTAAGGTTTTTATGGTTTAACAGTAATGATTTAACAGTTTTAATGTTTTTCAGTAATTTAATATATATATACTGTGAATATATATTTAGTTTTTTTTCACTCATTGTCAATATTTTCCTTTTGCTTAGATAAATTAATTTTCTTATTAATTTTTAGTTTGTAATCAATGGTTAGTTTTCTTGATCAGTTAGTGGCATCAATTTGTCAGATTGACATTCGGCTTTAAATTTTGAAAAAAAAATGTTTTAATATAAGAAATTTTCTTTTAGATATATCAGTATATATTTCAAATTGTTTCAGAGTTTGATAACTTTCTTTCGTGTTTCGATCAGCTATTCACTCATTTAGCATGTTTATGCAGTGGTGATAATTTCATTTTAAGTCTGCCCATCAATTTAATTGAAATGAGTTTAATTTCATAATTTTTTTATTTTGACTTGAATTTCAAATTTGTGAATCTGCTTTGAGTTTTTTTTAAAATTCTCTTCATTTCGTGATCAGCATTTTCTTGGTAATAGTTATATTTCCCTAAAGGTAATCCATATCTCCCACCGCGAATGAATTTCCCCTCAGTAACCTTTAAGTTAATTAGCACTTGTAAGGGGGTGCTTGACTCAGTCATAAATGTTGAACTGCTTCACTCTTGGCAGTTGAGAAATTCAAATTTCTCGTTAATTTATTTGACGAGTTACCTATTTTTAGTGGCTTCCACGCATTTTCAATGGGACATCATCTAATTTACAAGCTGAATTTTCAGCGGGGATGCTTTCATTATGAATTTCGCCCCCATTTTTCTGATAAATATAATTAACTTTTTGGCGAAGTCTCATCCGAAGAGACTCTTCTTTCAAACGCTCGTTTTTATGCGCCATTTTAATTTTTTAGCTCGCACTTTCTTAAATATTAATTATAGCCCCGAGTCATTAACGAAATAATTTACTTTTATGAGCTGCTGAGAGTATTTACATGCTACACGCAGTGTTGAGGCAGGGAAAAAATGAAAAATGAAGGGAAAAAATAAACCTTGCAGATTCTCAAATGCAAAATTAATGCTAAGGAAATTGCCAAAATATGAAGAAAAAAAAATATTTGGATTTTTACTTCCCTGAGGATAAACTTTGACGTAAATGCTTGTCTGAGTTGGTTATAAGAAATTGTTTTGAACGATTGTTACAATTTTTGGTTAACGAATTGTTTGCTGTTAACAATATGCCGGAGAAGAATGTTTATCTTTGTTTTATTATTTTTTCGCAAAGAAATCAAAATTACTTCCAAAAAGTAATCAAAATATTTTTTTTAATATACGCGGTTATTTGCGAAATAATACCAACATGTTTTGTAATGATTATGGAAGTAGTGAGCTTTTTTGTAAAATATTGACATCTTCATATACGTTTATTGCATGAAATTATATTTGACTTGTCATATATAATTATATCTATATATGAACATTTTACATATAGAAATGTTTGTAAAATGTTATATATTAAGTAATGAGTTTGTCAAAAATACATTTTTTAAATATTAAACCAAAAATGCAATTTTAATGTGATGCATAGAAATAGTTTAAATTTGTTAGATATTGTTAAGGAAATTACCTTATCGATACTATCTTAATGTGCTTATCAGATTTTTTTCAATATTTTAATTGTTTTTTATACTGATTATTGATATTGTATTAATAATTTTCATTTTATATTTTTTTACTTCGTTATATATTCAATATTTTTATTCTATTTATATAGTTATTAGCAATTTTAGTTTTCAATAAATAATCAGTTGTTATGATGAATTTATCAGTTTGAATTATAGTTTAAAAAAAGTTTTTTATTATCAGATATAATGTAATGTATATTAAATTTAATTCAATTTCATTGAATTTTTTAGTTTTACCTAAATTTCAATTGTTCAATCTGCTTTGAGTTTTTGAAAATTTTCTTCAGTTCGCAATCAGCTTTTCAGTTTCGATCGTTTGTAATAGTTACAATTTTCCTAAAGGCAATCTATATCCACACCGTCAATAGTTATTAACATTTATTTTGTAACATTTAGTTTTTTCCTTACGAAAATACAAAATCATTGATTTTACCATCCGTGCTGCCCCTTAATAACTCGTTTGTTTTCTCCGCATTGCCTCACTGTATTACGTGTTTGCCGACATTCAGGGACAAAAATTTAATAATTCCCAATTATCTTTTTTTCAGGAATTTTTGCCAAAAAAAACCCACCTCATTTACTGCGTATACTTCACTTCGGAATTGCCTTTACGGATTCTCATAAGTCTATTCGTCCGATTGTCGTCGAGGAATCTGCAATAACGAGGTAATTACACAAAACCTAACTCATCTATTTTTCCATCATCAATGTTAATTTCTTCCTATGATTCTGACCCAAACTAACCTTTTCCGAGGTATAAAAAAAGCTCAGGCTTACCTTATTTGTCTCTTACTCGACGACGAGGTTGGGATATGTTTTTTATTCATCCTCAGTAATTTTACTATTATATTTGGTGGCTTTATTTTGGCGACGTAATTCCCATTCGTGGCGTTATGTTGGCGCACGAAAAGCTTATTAGAAGAAATTATTGCCTCTAATAAAACTGTCGGTCGGTCGCAAACAATAATGAAAGTATGAAAAAACAACAACGTTGACGCCTGTTTTAATAGGACTTTTAATTGTAGACGACAATTTGGGAAGGCTTTACTGGCTGCCTCAAATCGTCGTTTATTTCCATCCCAATTACTCACGCCAGGATTGCATTTTTAAGGCAACTACTTTTAGTCGTAATAACGCTGAAACAATCCAAATATTTATAAATATATTAGTCCTTGTCAACGAATGCCTTTTTTTTAGCCATTTCTGGGAAACTTTACGCTTTAGGAAAAATGCAATTTATGGGGTTGGAGGTAATTCATGAACCTCTCTTAATTACTGGTTTCTGGATCAACATTGAAAGTATATTAGACGTGGAAAACAATGGTTGTTTTGGATTTTTAATGTAGAAAATACACAGTAAAAACATAGCCTGAATTTAAGATGCGTTTTCCATCTAAAACACTAAATAACCATTTTCTTTAAGACAATTGCACCAAGTAAGTAAGATTTTTATGTGCCTGACTGTAGTACAAGGAATCAATTTTCTCACACAGTTGGTCTTTTTAAACTGTATTTTTTGCTTCTGTCTAAAATTAAGACACTTGGAATCCAAACAGGATGTGACGTCACCATTATCTCTTTGTTTCAATTGAACATTAGGCCTAGAACCCACATTGAAAAGAAATGCATTTGCAACGTATTTTGAAATGCATTTCATATAAAGTGTGTTATATTAAGGTTAATGATATTTTCATTCATTTTTATTCATTGACAAAAGGGTTTTCTTTGAAAAACTTACAGACTTGTTCTTTGCGCGGACTTTTTGCGGCATTGTTATTTCACGAGAAGGAATTGTAGTATTTACTGTAATATGTAAAATTTATGGAACAAATTGTGATAGGGTTTTGGGTTCTTCGGAGAAACAATCTGTATAAATTTGACAACATTTACATTAGTTGTTGTTGATAAAGCTACGTTTCTTTGTCAATATTTAGGAATCCAGAAACAAAATAATTAATTATCAAGGGATTTATTTATCAAATTGATGAAATAAATTTTGGTTGTGTTTTTGGGTTCTTTTAAGACGAAAACCTGCATTTATTTGAGAAAAATAAATTAGTTGTGGTTGATTCTATTTTTCTTTGTTTACAATTAAGAAATAAAACGCAATGAAGAACAATTCATATCATTAAGGGAAATTTAAATCAAATTGATGTATGAAATTGTGATAAATTTTGAGGTTCTTTGTAAAAAAAAGCTGCTATAATTTGTCGACAATATGCTCGTATTGTTGTTACTTTTTTTGTTAACAATTAAGAAACAATTATAAAAAAATATATTAGTAAGGGAATTTTTTATGAAATTAACGTTAATAAATTGTGATGGGTTTTGGGTTCTTCATTGCAAGAAAACTGCATTAATTTGTGGAAAAAATATATTAGATAGAATAGATTACATTGTTAGGAAGGTTTTTATGAAATTAATGCAAGAAATTGTGATGAGTTTAGGTTCTTTTTAGGCAAAACTACATTTATTTGAGATTAATACAGTAGATATTCTTGATGAAGCTATTTTTTCTTTGTTTAACAATTAATAATTAGGAAACAACTAAAATAGTTACATTATTAGGGATCACACCCAACACTTTCATTAAAAATGTAGTAAACCCTCAAAGTGACATTAATAATGATCGTGTAGGGTAATGACATTTGGAATATTGAGCTGTTAATGACGAAATTATATTGATCGTTTACAGTTGAAAAGTAATGACAGCTTACTGATAGAATTCCCTTGCTCTTGTAAAATTTAAAAGTAATGTTTCAAATATTTTGAAGGAAATGTCATTACAGTTGATGAGATTATTACTGAACGTGTAGGGGACTCTTAATATCAGGCTGTTTTCTGATACAGTAAAACCTGTTAAGAGTGACCGCCAAAAAAATGCTATGTTGGTCACTGTACGCAGTGGTCCCCATACAAAGAATGTCTAAATTAAATTAAAATAATGACCATGTACACTGAACTTTTCCATGTAGACTGCATTACACGTAGTAAAAAACCACAAAACCAAAAAAGTACAGAATCATCATGTCCAAGGGTTAAAGCAAGATGTAACGTGACTCATCCGTTATCTGGTCATTTTTAAGGTACATTGGCAATGTAAAAATTTAAAAAAAGACAACACACTGGTCCCTGTACACGATAGACAGGTGGTCTCATCGTCACTTTACAGAGGATTTTTATGAAGGAAATGTACGCTAGAAAAAACCATACACTTAAAATTGGTCAACATAGACAGGTGGTCACCATTCAAAGGTGGTCACTTTTCCAGGTTTTGCTGTATTCTGCTTTTGGAAATAAACAGACATTGTCTTCACAATAATCCTTTATTCTCAATGATTGCCATTTCTTGAAATTCTCCAAACATCCAAAAAAAAAGTTAAAACGTTTTGGAGAAATCTATATCCGGAGAAGCAATGGTCAATTTCTCTTCAGTCGCTTCACGGTATTTACTTTCCTTACTCGGTTTTCGCTTAATGTCCACTCCTGTAGCAATTTCTTATTGATTTTCTTTCTTCTTCAATGTTCATAGTCTTTTCCTTCCAGAAAGTATAGTTTTCTGTTGACCATCCAAATAGGAGATATTCGGGTCTTACTCGATGGCTATACTCTTAAGATCGTCACCCCTAAGCTTTAACTACATTTCGGCTGAGGGTGGGTTTGTGCATTACGGAAGTCGATTGAAGAGTAAGGTGGTTGAGGGAGGGGTCATTTTAGGGGGGAGGAAATTCTTGACCAGAAGCTTTAATCTCAATCTTACTTTCTCTCTCTCTCGAGGATATGCATGGAAACAAAAGCAATTCAAGAAGCATTACTTCAGCCTATAAGAAGGATCATTACTCTCGATGGAAATAACCTCGCTAACTACGTGTCTGGACGTTGTCCACTTCGACTCGGACATTGGCCAACTTTCAATTATTGCCGGAGATTTATCCTTCCTCGTTTATTTCTTCGCTATCTGAGATGAAATATTCGAAGAAAAGACTGCTTTTTTTCTTTTGGTCAGACCTAAAATGACATTTTTGTAAGAGAGAGAGAGTGGTCATCTCTCTTCGGACTCCCTCACTCTCTGGTGGCGCTATCTTCCTCAGAGATAAACTGGACATGGTCGAAATAAAGAGACCGGATGCAGTTCAATTATTTCGGCCACCGTCTTGCCTGATATTTCAGCACGTTCAATTAAGGTTTTGACCTCCTCCTTCTCCTGGCCGGACCGGAAAATGACCGGTGGTCAGCGTGATGGCAGGGCAATGAACACTCCGGAATCGAGGTGTTCCGTTGGTGTTTGTGTATCGAGATAGTTTAGATGTGACCTCGTTGCCAGTTTGGAAATCAGATTAAAGTGAAATCATGCATGGGATAGTCAAACTGATGTACACCATGAAAAAATGTATTCTACATGAATATCCACAGGACACGTGATGGTGCGTGTGGCTTGATATGGCGGTTCTTATCTGGACACTATGAATTTAGTGAATTACGATTTATGTTGTGGGATAACATGTTTATATGACTGGTGTGTAACATGTTTGAAAGTGTTTGTCTTGGAAATGTGTTTGTGGGAAAAACATGTTTGGAAGTGTGGACAGTCATGTGGGAATAAGTGCATTTTGTTGAAATAGCAATATTTTGTTGGAATAATGTTAGCAGAGTTTTGGAAATAGTGTTGACAGTGTTTTGGAAATTGTGTTTGGCAGTGTTGGAAATTATGTTAGCAGAGTGTTTGAAATAATGTTAGGGTTTTGATATTTGTGTTGGCAGTGTTGGAAATAGTGTTGACGGTGTTGGAAATAGTGTTGATAGTGTTGGAAATAGTGTTGACAGTGTTGGAAATAGTGTTGGCAGAGTGTTGGAAATAGTGCTGGTAAAGGGTTTTAAATAGTGTTGGCAGAGTGTAGAAAATAATGTCAGCTAAGTGTTGGAAATATTGTAAGCAGAGTTTTGTAAATAGTGTTGACAGTGTTTTGGAAATTATGTTATCAGAGTGTTGGAAATTATGTTGTAAGTTTTGGAAATTACGTTTTCAGAGTTTCTGTAAATTACGTTTTCAGAGGTTTTAAAAAATATTGTAAGTTTTGGAAGTTACGTTCTCAGAGTTTTGGAAAATGTTAGAAGAATGTTGGAAAAAATGTTCTTAGATATCCTAAATTAATCTAAATTACACACTTAAAATGCAAAGCTAAAGAAACATGCGTTTTCAAATCTTTCTAAAGTCCTTAATAATGCCAAATTTCTTACATTCTGTCAGTACTTGAGATCAATTTTACGACTTCAACATCTTTGTCTTTATCCGAAGATGGCCATGGTAATTTCTCCAATCGTTCAGCACCATCTTTCCCAAGTTAGGATTTGCGTTTTCACGCCAATTTTTTCTTTCTTTCATAGTCTGCAATAAATCTGAGGATTCAATTAAATCCAGCTTTCATTTCAAGTCCGAATAAATTCCCCATGAGCATGAATTACTGGCCAGCATCTCAGCCTTAATTTAAATATTTCACGACCATTTACTTTTGTCTCAAGTCGGAAGCAAGTGCCTATAAATTGCCCACAATCCTGCCATTAAAATCCTCCGATAATTATATTCAAACTGCTGCTGGTCGTTATTAATGCTTTCATCCCAACATCTTTATTTAACAAAGTCCAGAAATTTCATCTTGCCTTTTAAGGTAATTTTTTTCCACAATCTTTTCTGCTTTTCCACATTCTCTTTTGCAAATCCAGGGACAGTTATTTACGCTCCTGCTCATACAGCTTTTAAGTCTTCTTCTTCTTCCACTCTTGGTCGTTGTAATAACTAGCCCAGGATTTGGTAATGCCAATTTATTTATTTTCTGCCTTGCTGAAGGCGAGACCTTAACCGAGGTTTCCTCCGAAAAGCCCGAATTTGCGAAGCAAAAGGAAGAAATCGAGCTTAAATTCAAAGACCTGGGATTTAATGAATACGAAAGATGAGAGAGAAAAGAGAGATGAAAATGAACGCTGTTCGTGTTGCTCTTAGGGTTCACACGTGATGTACCCTAGCTATTTAGCGCCGTGCGCATTCATCGATTTTTTTAAAAACATAAGTAAATAAATAAAAGAGTGAAAACGCGCCAAAGTGTAACGAACCGGCAGCCCCTCAGCCTTTCCTTTGTTGCCAAGAGTCGTAAATTTGCCCGCAGGATTTACGCCTCCACCCGCTATAATCTTGGCCTGTCCTCCATAACCGTGCGTAGAGGCTAAAAGAATAACCTCCGTGCGAAGGTATCTCGTTGTGCACAATTAACCTCCATGCAAGGCAGAGGAAGTGTGCTTTGTAAGGATAACCTCCATGCAAGGCAGAGGAAAGGGTGGTTGAAAGGATAACAGGAAGTGTGCTTTGTGAGGATAACCTCCATGCAAGGCAGAGGAAGTTGGGTTGAAAAATAACAGGAAGTGTGCTTTCGAAGGCACAGGGCAGGAAGTGTGCTTTGTAAGGATAACCTCCATGCAAGGCAGAGGAAGTTGAGTTGAAAGGATAACAGGAAGTGTGTTTGCAAAGGTACAGGAAGTGTGCTTTGTAAGGATAACCTCTATGCAAGGCTGAGGAAGTTGGGTTGAAAGTATAACAGGAAGTGTGCTTTGTAAGGATAACCTCCAAGGGACAGTATCTTGTTTTAAAATAATGTAACACTTATGCAAAGGCAAAGAAAGTTTGATTTAAAAGATAACTTTCACACAGAGGTATCTCGATGCCAAAATTAACCTCAAGAACAGAAAGTGTGGTTTTAAAGGCTAACCTTCACAGGAAGGTAGTTTGTTGCCAAATTCCAACTTCCATTCAAGCACAGGAAGCTTGGTTTAAACTTTAAAGAATAAGTTCCCGATATAATCTTAGCCTGTCCTCCATAACCATGTGTGGAGGCTAAAAGAATAACCTCTGTGAGAAGGTATCTCGTTGTCAACAATTAGCCCCCATGCAAGGCAGAGGAAGTTGGGTTGTGCTTTGTAAGGATAACCTCCAGTAACCAGTATCTTGTTGTAAGAAAATGTAACCCTCAAGCAATGGAAAAGAAAGTTTGGTTTAAAGGACAAGTTCCACACAAAGGTATCTTTTTGCCAACATTAACCTCAAGTTCAGAAAGTGTGGTTTTATATGCTAACCTCTTGTTATTATATTGGATTTTATATATATAAAATACATATAACATGCATATACAGTATTTATCAGCATAGAGCAAGAAATTATTATAATGCGCATGCTCCGCAAGACGGAACTTTAACTAAATCAGGGTTCTCCCAGAAACTTCATTTTTAACTTCCCTAACTTTTCCAGGTTTTAAAATACGTTTCCTGACCAGCGGCAATGTCAAAAATTGACATGTTTTTCAAAATTGACACAGGAAAATATTTCGCACAATTTTAAATTGACAATTCTGAAAATTTGACAATTTTGTTTTTGGAAAAGGAAGAAAGTTTTGCAAATTTGTACATGGAAAACGTGGAATATTTTGGCAAATTTGTACTCGATTAATGAGGAAAATTTTTGCAAATTTCTATTTTTTGGGAAAATGAAGCATTAATTTTTGATCGCCCCAGTTAACATGACTACATTGAATTTCCCAGACTTTTTGAAAATTAGCCAGTCTTTCTTAACTTCTTCCAGAATTTTCCAGACAGAAACTAAAATACTATATTACTTATGGATATTCTATTCTTTTCTTAAAAGTTTGTTTTAACAGAATTCATTTTTTTAAAAGAAATAAAACGGTATACATCGTGCAAAATCGCTACATTGCTATGCTGTTCTCATGATATAAGCCTTGAACTGTAGCAAGTTCCCAGCGCCACCTAACGGGAAACCAAATTACATCCATTCCCATAAAGAAAATGGCCGCTGCACAGGCCTGTGGTATCTGTGGTTCAGCGGTGAGCAACATGGCGGCTTCTGTAAATCGTTCAGAACTTATCCGTGATTTTGTTTTAAAATCGAGTTTAATTTTTCTAAATCCTTGCATTTTTCGTGAATATTATCTTCCAGTGAAAGTAGTCAACGGTGTGATAGTGCTTAGTTTCCTTATCGCGAATCGTGGTCAACTCTAATCGTGCAATTAAAGTCGGTTATGAGAATCGTGAACCTTAAGCCTCGTGGTCCCAAAAATGCAGTTTTCTTAAAAGCGAACAAAGCCACTATATTATTTAGCGAGAAATAAAAGGTAAGCTTGCGTATAGATATACATGTATGTTCGGGGAGTAAAACTGAAAACATTTCGCTAAATTTGTATGATTTTTTGTGTGTACCTATAGTACATGCAACTTTGTCCAAATATTCGTAAATGCTTACGTTGTGTATACGTAATCGGAGTTGTGATCTTTATGTTGAATGACCTTACGCCTTGCTTTGTTGCATAAGTAGGCCCGAGTGTACGTAAATGCGGATTTATTTTTGTCCATAAGCAGAGGTAGGCCGGTTATGAAAGGAAAGGTCATGAAATTGAGCCATGTACAGCAAGTGAGATTTGTACGTCTATCAGTATATGTTGAATGCCCAGCAGTCTCACCAAGGGTTCTTAAACAGGTACAGTTGGTAATATTTACGTAATTAAGCAGTTGAAAGGGCTGAAATTGACAGGGTTTCCTCAGCCTGGAAAATCCTTGAATGTCAGGGAATCTGTGGAAGTCGTGGAAGAAACCTGGAAAGTTCAAATTGGTCCTGTTATATTTCTGATCTATAGATTCTGCTGACAAACATGTGCCAAAATGAACTTAAGACGTGAGTAAAGCAGCCGAGACAAAAATGAATTACATACTATTTGTGTTGATAAAGAAATTGCCAAAGCTATTCAGCAAGTAGGCCTACATGTATTTTAAGTTTGCCAACTCTTCCAACTAAGTTTTTAGTATAGTTACAAATATTTTGATATGTTCATGTTTTAATTTTTGTACCATTTTGCTAGAAAGTACAAGTAAAAGCTTTGCTAAGTCAAAACAAACTAAAAAAATGAGGTCTTAACTTTTTTATAGTCATGGAAAAGTCAAAAGTGTCCTGGATAAACCTGGAAAGTCAGGGAATTTAATTATTAAAAAAATGTGGGAGCCCTTAATGTAACCTTCAAGCAAAGCAAAGGAAGTTTTGTTTACACTTTAAAAGGATAGGCCTAAATTTAACACAGGTAGCTGATGGCCAAAATGTAACCTCAAGCACAGGAAGTGTGGTTTTTAAAGGATAACCTCCATGCGAAGGTATCTAATTGCCAAAGATTAACCTCCATCAATGGAACAGGAAGTGTGGTTTAAAGGATAACATCCATACCCTCCTAGAAAATGTTTCTTGTTGCCGAAAATTAATCTCCATAAAGGCACAGGAAGTGTGGTTTTAAAAAATAACCTCAACGCCAAGGTATCTTATTTCTAACAATTTCACCCTCATTAAAGTCACAGGAAATGTGATTGAAATTTAAAACCTGAACACAAAGGTATCCCTTTGCCAAACTAACCACAAACACAGTGTGGTTTTACAGGATACCTTTAACAAGAAGATCTAGCTCTTGTTGCCAAAAATTACCCTTCATGCACAGGCACGTTAAGTTTGAAGAAATAACCTCCATGCAAAGGTACGAAAAGTTGGATTAAGATGGATAACCTCAATGCAGAAATATCTTATTGCTAAAATTAGCCCCATTCAAGGACACAGGAAGTGTGGTGTACAGCAATGTTTCTCAACTGCTTGTCCACAGTAAGTTCCTGTCGGTCCACGATCAGGAAAAATGAAAGGATAACCTCCATGTAAAGGTATTTTATTGCCAAAAAGTAACCATTATGTATAGGCAGAGGAAGTTTTAACATTTTAAATGATAATTTTAATGAAAAGGTGTGTGATATACAGGCAAGTAAGAAAACTGTATAGTGACCAGTGACCACCGTCTATTGTATACAGTGATCAGTGTGTGTTGTCGTTTTTTGCAATTTTTACATTGCCAATGTATACCTAAAAAGGGACCAGATAACGGATATGTCACGTTACATCTTGCTTTAACCCTTGGACATGATGATTCTGTACTTTTTTTGGTTTTGTGGTTTTTTACTACGTGTATTACAGACTACATGTACGAGTACAGTGTACATGTTTATTTTAATTTAATTCAGGCATTCTTTATATAGTGCCCACCAGTGTACAGTAACCAACATAAAAAAATTTGGTGGTCATTCTTAACAGGTTTTACTGTATTTGAATATACAGTTAATGTTTTAGTAAAAATTCACAACTATGGATCGAATATCTTGGTATTTAGTAGATGGAGCCACGTTTTCTTCAGCAACAAACACACAGGAAAGTGAATATTGGACTCGGTTAACCGGATTTCCGGTCTGTATTTTACGAATGACCCGTTTGATTTATAATCATCGATTATTCGATCATTTTTCAAAAGAGAGCATGCAGGTTTTTCAACAGTATTTTTTTTTCAACTTTCTTTTCTCGAAATTGTGCGAGTTTAGACACTGATATCTCGGTATTATGGGGTCTAATCTTTGACAACTTTCATTCTTGGTGAATGTCCTATTTTGCCTTCGAAATAAAAACCTGGTTATTTTTTTCTTCTTCTGGTCTTATTTTACACGCTCTAGACGTAAAAATCAATGAACCTTCTAGAATTCCTATTTAAGAGTTTCCTTATTTTTCTGGTTTTCTGCTGTACAATTGGCTCCCTATATTGGGTTGTCATAGATAATCAATGCCCTTTTTTTTCTGGCGTTGCGTTCATCCGAAATTAATTGAAAATCAATAGTCATCAACGAATATGATATGTGTACGCAAACATTTGCATGCATTGAAACTTGAATCTTTATCTAGCTGCGAGCTACGTTAAAATTGTAACATCGAAACTAGGCCTGGAAAATGAGCCATTTCGCGACCACTTCCTCTCGAGCTATATTTTACATTAAAAATCTGATCGAATCTAATATATTTTTTAAAATCTATTTAATGATTACGTATGCAAATTTTAATCAATGTTTGTTTGTTGGATGGTTTGTTAAAGCTTGTTTCATTGCTTTGGTGTATTGATGTTAAGGAATGTTTGTTTTGGTAAACTTGGTATACAGTAAAACCTGTTAAGAGTGACCACCGAAAAAATGCAATGTTGGTCACTGTACACAGGTGGTCACTATGCAAAGAATGGAGCTGTACTTTACATTGAAAATCTGATCGAATCGAATGTATATTTTTTAAAATCTATTTAATGGTTACGTATGCAAATTTCAATCAATGTTTGTTTGCTGGATGGTTTGTTGAAGCTTGTTTCATTGCTTTGGTGTATTGATGTTAAGGAATGTTTGTTTTGGTAAACTTGGTATAGGCCCTACAGTAAAACCTGTTAAGAGTGACCCCAAAAAAAATGCTATGTTGGTCACCGTACACAGGTGGTCACTATGCAAAGAATGCCTGAGTTAAATTAAAATAATCAGCATGAATACTGCACATATACACGTAGACTGCAATACACGTGGTGAAAAACCACAAAATCAAAAAAGTAAATAATCATCATGTCCAAGGGTTGAAGCAAGATGTAACGTGACTCATCTGTTATCTGGTCACTTTATAAGGTACATTGGTTTTACTGGTTTTACTGTACGTGGTTTAATTAGGGCTACTGTACGTGGTTTAATAATTTCTTGAAATGTTAATTTGAGATGCATGTACATGTACCTAAGTATAATTTAGACTGTATTCACACTCAACAAGATTGCACCAGTTTCGTGAGGACCTAGATGACCAGCGAAGTCCATCCTCGTATTGACCACTCGTTGACCACGCAGGCGCTTTGAGTATATTTTTTTCCCTCACCATTCGTATTTCCTCTGGGGGATTTTCCCTTATAGAGTTTGGTCATTTGGATGCACGCTTGACCTAGTGTCAAATTAGTACTAATGATGTCTGCGCAACTGGGGCATGGCACCAAGTGGTCCATATAATATGATTTAAAATTTATAATATTACTATTTCATGGTCAGCCGAAAACTAAACATTGTCCTAACTCTCTTCGTTTTCTAATTGGTCCGTATTTATTTCGCTGGCACTTTTTTTTAAATTACTTCCAATTAAGTGCCAACTGAAATTCCCTAGCGGCATTTTAATAAATGTCACGCACAGATCGTTGTGTCCGAATGTGGTCATCCGACAGCCTCGTGGTCAAGACCTTTATTAAACGACGTCGTTTCCACGACTGGATAATCGGATTTTCGCCACCAAATTTGCGACAGAAAAGCAGACAAGTTAGACTTCCAAAAGTTGGACATGCAGTTTGGTGCAAAATTAATTTGGCTCTAAGATGACCATAAGTTGCGAACACGTACAAATGTGACAGTTGACCTTTTGATTAGGAATTTCATACATTGAGGTTGTTGGGGAAACTGCGTGCCGTATCAGATTTGGAAATTAAATTCATTATATGTGTTTGAGGGTGGAAAATTATATACGTTAAGCTTTGGGAATTATACACGTTGAGTTGAGGAAATTAGACAAGTTTAGGATCGAAAATAATAGAAGTTCATATTTGTAAATTATGTGCATTTAGGTTTGGAAATTATGTTCATTCAGGTCAGGATATTATATTTATTCAAATTTTGAAATTAATTCAGGTAGGGAAATTTTATCAATCTATTAAGGTTTGGAAATTAATGTGATTTAGATAGGGAAATTGTATTAATCCATTAAGGTTTACAAGTTACATGTATATTCATCCATACAGATTTAGAAATTATATTTATTTTGGATTGAAAATTATGTTCAATACTTGTCAATTATTGACAAGTATTGAAAGTTACATAAATTCATGGGTTTGAAATTAAATTCGTTATATGTTTGAGGGTGGAAAATTATACAGGTTAAACTATGGGAATTATACACGTTGAGTTGAGGAAATTATACAAGTTCAGGATCGAAAATTAAAGAAGTTAATATTGGTAAATTATATGCATTTAGATTTGGAAATTATTTACATTTATGTTAGGCGATTATATTCATGTACTAGTGCGCTCAGACTTGAACTTTATGCTTAGTTTAAGAAATTACATGAATATACGTTCTTGTTATAAAAAGTATATACGTTCTGGTTAAGGAATTATATACGCGTTCTGGTTAAGAAATTATATGCGTTTTGGTTAACAAATTACATATGTTCAGGTTTGGAAATTATGTTCATTAAGGCCAGGAAATTATATCCATTCAAGTTTTGAAATTAATTCAGGTAGGGAAAGTTTATCAATCTATTTAGGTTTGGAAATTAATGTGATTTAGGTAGGGAAATTGTATTAATCCGTTTAGGTTGACAAGTTATATTCATCCATACAGGTTTGACATTTATATTTATTTTGGATTGAAAATTATGTTCATTCAGGTTTCAAAAATCATATTCATACAAGTTTTGAAAGTAACATCAATTCATGGGTTGGAAATTATATTCATTTAGGTTTAGAAATTACATGTATATCCATTAATAATAATAATAATAAAAATGCTTTATTCCGAGTAGGGAAAGGGATAGAATGGGTATTAGGTAACCACTGACAACTACCCTGGAGTAGTACA